>MU192991.1:0-12307 GCA_016904865.1 Pissodes strobi | reverse complement strand
TTGAGGAAAATGGCAAGCCAGCACTGTAGGGAGACGCTGGCAGTCCGAAGAACGGTAGTTTGTTGAGTAATCCGTCATTCCAAACTCAGTCGAATGCCTTCGTCTCTGTCATATCTTCCGTAGGAAGTAAGTTCCAGGCTACAAGTGGTGTTTTGGGTGGACTTACTCCTGGCTGAACCCTAATAATATTGTTTCATGTGGTTTTGGTGCGTAATGGGGCCGCAAATGGTATTCTTGCCATATTAGCATTTACTTAGCAACTCCAATTGATCTCCACCAACTTAAATAATCTGAGCCTCGTTTTCCGACTTACTTACTTCCAGAATGATGGCTTGTTTTTCACAAAAATACTCAGAGATTTTTCATCGTTCGAAGACCTACCATGAGCACTTACACTACTTATAAAGTCACGGTTAATGAATATTTCTTCGTCTTTTGCTTTAGAAACAATTTGTTTGGCGCTCTCCCAAATATGCTTATATCTATCTTTTTTACCATTTGCAATTGGCGTCGCTTAAATTTCAGTACTACTACCTTCTCGGTCATCAGATTGTACACAAAATTAATCGTTGTTTACTATTTCTAGCAACTCTGCATCTGTTAGCGATCCGTTCTCATGCTTATCACTCATTTGCTACAGTAAGTAACCAATTGCAATATATGATTTATATAAAAAAGATCTATGAAAACGTAACTGATATTTACCACAATATGACATTCTAAATCAACCCGCAAAAAACGTAAAAATAAACGATGCCAACCAGTATATAAAAAAAGAAAAATTTCTGTTACATAAATAGTAAAGTGGCCCTGAATGCCCCACGAAAGACTGTAAGCTCACTTGTAAGAAAACCATACGAGTTATATTTTGGTTGCAAAGTTGGAGATGAAGATAAAACTTGGGTGCGCAAAATTTGTTGCAATACTTACTCTAGAATCCTAAGGGATTGCTTAAATGGTACTCATAAGGCTATGAAATTTGGAATACCAATCTCCGCGTTTTCGGGAGGAAAACGATTTCGAATGTAGTAGCGGCAAGCAACTCTCTCTGGAAGAAAATCATCATCATCATCATCATCATTCAGCCCTCTGTGTCCACTGTTTGAACATAGGCCTCCCTAATCATTTTCCATTCCAATCGATTTTGTGCTGTTTGTATCCAGTTGCTGCGGGTCCTCTTAATATCGTCCGACCAACGCGTAGGCGGTCTTCCTCTACTTCGCTTGTCCGTTCTAGGTCTCCACTCAAGAAGCCTCTTTTCCCATCGATCATCCCGCATCCGTGCAACGTGGCCAGTCCAGTTCCACTTAAGCTTCGCAATAACTCCAACGACATCGCTGACACCGGTTCTTTCGCCCAAATCCTCGTTTCTTATGTGGTCCGTCTAGGTCACACCAAGCATGGATCTTTCCATCTTCCTCTGTGTAACTCTAAGTGTCTTAGCTGTTGCTGTTGTTAGTGTTAGGGTTTCTGAGTCATATGTTATGACTGGCAGCACGCACTGATCGAAAACCCTTTTTTTTAGATTGACGGGAATGTCACTCTTGAAAACGTCTTTAAGTCTTTCAAAAGCTGCCCATGAGGGAGTGAGCCTTCTCTTTAATTCGCATGTCTGGTTATCCCTTGAGATGCTCACCTCATGGCCAAGGTACAAATATCTATCTACCATTTGAATTTCAGCTCCGCCAATCTTCAAGCCACAGCTGGGAACAAGGTTTGTCATGAATTTTGTTTTTGACATATTGATATTAAGACCGACTTTTCCACACACCTCTTGCAGGTCCTGCAACATCAGTCGCATTTCTTCTAGATTGACCGAGAACAGCAAAAGGTAAGTTGTTTACAATATATTTAGCTCTATTGTAACGAAGGCCACGAATGTCATTACTAAAGCTCTGTTGTATTCGATTGTTTTTTCTATAAGTGTTTTGACGCTTTGAAGGCGGTCATTCGTTCCAAATCCACTACGAAAGCCTGCCTGTTCCACAAGTTGAAAGAAATCCAATTTATTTTCCAGTCGGGTGGATATAATTCGAATAAACAGTTTATAAAGGTGACTTAAGAGGCTTATTATTGGTCGGTAGTTCTCTAGCTCTCCTATATCTCCCTTTTTGTGAAGCAGGATTACAATGAAATTATGCCAATTTTTGGGGACTTTACTATTGACCAGACAGAGATTAAAAAGCTCTTATATTTTTAGCAGTAGATGTTGGCCTCCCATTTTTATTGCGTCGGTAACTATGTTGTCTTCCCCTGATGGCGCTTTATTATTTTTTGTGTTTTTTAATGCTAACTCTATTACCTCTATGGTAATATCAGGAAGCTCTTCTGATCCTTGGTTGACAATGTCCCCTTTCGATGTCAGGATTTTGTGTTCAGGATTTTCTTCTTCACTATCATCATATTGACTTTTGTAAAGGAGTTTATAGAATTCCTCCACTATATTTAATATTTCCTTTCTATTGGTCGTAAGTTCTGCATCTTTGTTTCTCATTTTACATATTTCTTTCCTTCCTTCTGGAAGAACCCAACTATCTTATTCGTGATTTGCATCTTGTCTGCAGTAGTAGAATATCCTACAAGACTTATTTTTTTTATGGCAGTGGCACACACACTAAAGAGAGACCCTATGGCGCTCGACGAGCGGTGTGTGTGCGAAGATGTTGATTGACACGGCTCTTGAATATTTGTAAGTTGTAATTAGTGGGAAACAGATGTCCTGGAAGTGAGTTCCACAGTGATGCAGTGCGACAGACAAAGGAGTTCTTGTAAAGCGATGTTCTAGGTGTTTCCAGTTGTACGACGAACTGGTGCACTCTTGCCGTCTGTCATGACTGTCTGACAGGAGCTGCCAGGGGCGGGATGAGGCGGACCAAATCCTGGGAACATCTGCCGTGAAAGTATCTGTAAAACAGAGATATCTCGGCTACATGTCTGCGGTGTTCCAGACTATCAAGATTCCGGGTCAACTCCGGGTCGCCGACGAGGCGCACAGCTCTCTTCTGAATGGAATCCAGCAGCTTTAGGGTGTGCTTTGGTGCGGCACCCCAGATATGTGAGCAATATTCTAAGCACGGTCTTATTTGCGCTTTGTAGAGCAAGAGCAACTGCTGCGGTGTATAGGAGTTTTTTGTTGCGAAATAGCGCACCAAGCTTCTGGGAGGCTGATTTTGCGATGTTAGCATCGTGGTCATGCCAGGACATATTGCTGTTGACCTAGATACCCAGCAGTCCGATTTACGAGGATGAAGGAATGGTCGACCCTGCCATAATGATGTCAGGGCCCGCTGTATTGACCCTCTTGGTAAACGTGGCTGCTTGGGTCTTTGCTGCCTTGAACTGGACCAAATTTCGGTCGCCCCAAGCTCGAACTTTCTCCAGGTCTTGATTAATTGATTGCTGTAATCTGCACCTGTCTGCGGTGATGAGTCTCAGTCGCTAGTAAAGGTTTTTCTGATCTAAAGTGGGAGACAAGGGTACTGTCATCTGCAAACCTGTAAACAGGATTATTTGTTTCGGTCATTAATATAGATGAGGAACAGAGTTGGTGAAAGTAGTGCGCCCTGAGGCACGCCCGCGTTGATGATTGAATGTGTCCGAGATGTGTCCATCGACTGCAACGTGCAGAGATCGGCTTTTAAGGAAACTGGCAAGCCAGCTGCAGAGAAAAGCTGGCAGTCCGAAGGACGGTAGTTTGTTGAGCAGTCCGTCATGCCAGACTCTGTCGAATGCCTTTGAAATATTCAACGCAATCGCTCGAGACTCTCCGTAGTTCTCAATTGCCCGACTCCATATATGAGTGACATAGGCCAATATATCTCCTGTCGATCTCTCTTTGCGAAAGCCGTATTGATTATCGCTGATTATTTTGTTGTTCTCGAGGTATTTGAGTAGTTGCTGATTGACTACACGATCCATGACTTTGAGATTATTGGAAGCAAGGCAAATGGACGATAGTTTGAGGGCCTGGTTTTCTTGCCTTTTTTTGGAACAGGTTGCACTCGAGTGATTTTCCAAGAAGATGGGTAAATCCCTTTTCCGTAAGACAGAGAAAAAAGCCTGGAAAAAACGGGTGTTAGTTCGTTGGCGCAGTTCTTTAACACGATGGCAGGTATTCCGTCCGGTCCTGATGCCTTTTGCGTATTTAGATTTTTAAGGATTTTACGAATATCACGGTGATGAAATTTGACTTCTGCCATGGTAGTGTTGATGTTCGATATGGTGGGGAGAGTCTGGCCTTGGGGGACATCCAAGGTAGAGTGCGAAGAAAACATTTTGGCGAGCATGTTTGCTTTTTCCTTGGCTGTAGTCGCCGTGATGCCACGTTCGTCCGTCAAAGGTGGGAGAGACGTTTCTGTAAAGTTGTTACTTACTGCCTTTGCTACCGACCAGAAATTCCTTGAGCCACTGGGGCATTGCAAAAGTTTATTCCTGATCCTTTGATTGTGTTTGTCCTTAGTTTCGTCGATAACCCGCTTGCATTCGTTTCTCGCTTCGACAAAATAATTGCGATTTTCAGCGGTCTGATTATGCTGCCAGTACTTGTAGGCTTGCTGTTTCCTACCCACAGCTCTTTCGCAACTTCTGTCGAACCAGGGCTTTCCTTTTGATGGTAACTTAATGGAATTTTGGATGTATGCTTCCATTCCTGAGGAGATTACTTGCGTGATCTTTTCGCAGCAGACTGACGGGTCGTCAGCGCCAAAGCAGACGCCAAGGAAAATCTAGGTAGAACTCCGTTAGATCGTCTCAGTTTGCAGAATTGTAATGCCAGATTTTGCGAGGCAATGGTGGATCTTTCTGTATGAGTGGCAATTCACAAACCTTTGTAATAAGTTTGTGGTCGGAAGTACCTAATGGCGGACCAACTGTAACTGTGTACTGGTCAGGATTGGTGGTTAGAAAAAGATCCAGGAGGGCGGCGAATTTGCCCCTCTCTGAGATTCGAGTTGGTTCGTCTACAATTTGAGTAAGCCCGCAGCTGATAGCGAATGCTTCAGCCCCTCTACCTTCGTTGTTGGTCTTGTTGTGATGTTTGAGCCAGTTGGTGTTGTGGGCATTGAAGTCTCCCAGAACGATTATTTCTGAACTGGGGTGATCAACCTGTATTGAGTCAAAAGTGGTAGCTAGTGTTGAAAAAAAGCTTTGGTAGGCTCTATCGCTCGGAGGGCGATAGAGACAACATATAAACTTGGTTAATCCCTTAGCGGTAAACTTGAACCACATGACGTCAAGGTTGTTCGGTTCGAGTGTTCATTCGGTGACATGAAAGGTCGCTTCGGACAAAAAGGCATATTCCGAACTTATGTCTAAATCGGGTATGTAAGTCGTAACCAGGATAAGGGTAGTTCACTGTTGTTGTTGTAGAACATACTTGTGTTTCTGTAAGGGCTAGTATGTGTGGTCTATTTGCTTGTAGATGTTGGTGTACCTAATTTATGTTTGTATTTAGGCCTCTTATGTTGCAGAAATCAATTCTAAATTGGTTCGGTATCTTTGCTGTCTGCGAAATGCGGAATGAAGGGCTCCCAGGGCCACCCAGCGCCCGGAGACCCGAATGGCCGGGGAGTTTACCTCCGGAATATTTTGATCCTGGAAGCACCATCATGTCCATATTATTATATTCCTACTCCAGCGCCGAAACGGAACGTGATTCGGGAAAACCACTTAGCGCTCCCCAGTTCTGGTGGGGTGGTCTTTCACCGGAAGATGCGAGTAGGCGTATGCATCTACCATCTAGGGCCGCTTCCACTGGATGCATCGGCCTCAGACTCTTTCCTTTGGTGGTCCCTAGTCTGACAGGGGTAAAAATAGGGTTTGTTGGGTCACTCCCTAGTGATCAGCTCCAGACTTTGTACTTTGTTGTTCTCCACTTTTTAACGTAAGGGAGTCTAAGCTGGCAGAATTTTTTGTATTGGAAAATTACTTGATTTACTGTAATGTTATTTAAGGTTTAATGAACCAACTTGGTCTTTCGTATAAACCTACCGAGTGGCGATTGTTTATTGATTCTCCGACAACAATTCTTAAGGCAGTTTTATTGTTAAAAGAAAATCAACAACCACCCCTTCTTGTGGGTCATGCTGTAATTGTGAAAGAAACATACGAGAACATGTTTATATTACTTCAAAGTATTACGTACCAAGATCATGAATGGAATGAATATCTGTGAGGAAAGCCTGCACCTAATATCGGACAGCAAAGCCAGAAGCAAGCAATGCATGTTAAAGAATTATTGCCCCAACGCCCGGTATGAAAAACATCTTTAATAAACGCTTAGTTGAGTAGCAGAAATTTTATTTACCTCCTCTACATAAAACTAGGGCTTACACAAATTTTTGTTATAGTCCTTAGTAGAGAAGAAAATGCTTTTTTTCTAATGAAAGAGAAATATTCGCATATAAGTGAGCCAAATCGTTGGTCAGTAAATACGAGGTAATTATTTTGAAACCACTTTTGGAGAAGCAAAATAGAGCATGCCTTCAAAAATGTGTATAACAACTTCCTTGAAAATAAAAATCGGATAATTATACAGAACTAGTTGAAGAATTTATGCAATGTCACTTAAGCTACATTTTCTTCACGACAATTTGGATGTTTTGCCTAAATTTAAGGTGCAGTTTCAGGTGAACATGGAGCAAGGTTTCAACAGCAAATTGCTGAGATATAAATAAAAATGGTATAGTGGAAAATAATCCCGACACATGTTGATGAACCGTCAAATGTGAAAAAAAGCTCGAAAAAAAGTCAACAAATTAACTTAATGAAATTGGTACTGGCAGGTGATTTTAAACTAGACTTTTCCAAGAAAAGATCCAGCAGCACTATAAATCTATATGAAAATGGTTGCATGTGTTGATCCCTGAGTGCACAATACTGATTATTCTAGAATTTCTCAATCTTCATGTTGGTTTCATAACTCGAACCATCCTAATAAATTGGATTATGAACCGCTAGACTAAAATTACATATTTGCTTAAAAACCAATCGAAAATAAATAACGTTGCATTTGTTCATCCAGAAAATATCCCGAGTTATTTTCGTAGTGACAAACGTGTTTTCGATATTTTAGAGTCGCAGTTTATCAACAACACGTTGATTAATATCGGACTTTTTAATGACTGTAATAACTAAGAGCCTTGTGACATAAAGTCCCAAGTGTTCTATTTTCCGTTCCTATCGTCAAATCCCCCGCATACGAGAGAGCCAGCAATAAATAATAATTTTCTCTATCTATCACCCGGACCGTCCCATTAAACGCGTCACTTCGACAAGAAATACTGCCGTAGAAATATTAATTGTGAATTATTTTCAAGTAGTTCTAATCCTGGACAGTCATAAATCTGGCAACGCAAAGACGACACATCCGTCAGGGAGCTTTCCTGGTTCTTTGATCCGAGAAACTGTGGATCACATGTTATTGATTTATTGGCGACACCTGAATTCATAATGCTTTGTTATTATCTGCATGCATAATCCATGTACGTCGTTAATGTTTCTGCACGTTAACTATCATGTGAGAATCATTGGCTATTAAATAGGTCGTCAGTCAAATACTGGGTTGTTATACCTCCAAAATTGATACTCTTAAGGATTTCTCATTTTATATTTTTAACTAATTCTAATTCAAAATTCTTTAATGGGGCGCCAATGTGAATGTTGCAAGCGAAGTCTTGACTGTATATTGCATAATTTTGTTTTATTAACAGCAATTTGTCAGGTTTGTCGTTGTTGCTTATGGTAATTTGATTTAATTACATGTGAACTAATCAATGAATGGGTTTGCTTATTTTTTTTTTAGTAGTTTCGTTATTTGTTACTTTACTTATACATATGTATAATGTATCAAAAGTTTTAGTGAAATATGAATTTCTTACTTCATAAATAATGATAATACTTATAAAAGTTTTGAATTGGCTTAGGCAAGATGACAAGAATAGTGCCATAACGTTTAATTACTTGTTAGGTTGCGGGGTTATTAGGTAAATAATTATTGTTACATTCATTAAAAAGAAATAATACATATTTTCATTACATTCATCAATTTTACTCCTGTGATAATTTTTTTTAGTGTGGGATTAAACAAACTTTCGATTCTGGGCTTAGCCTCAGGCTTCCAGAAATGACACTTTAGGCCAGCGCCTAGTTTGCCTCTTGGCAAATCCGGTCCTGGTCACTGCTGGCCTTTTTCACGCATTATGATGATAAACAGCAGATGGTTCCATTGCCAATATTTCTCAGTTCAGTTGTTTTTGCAACTGATTTGAATACGAGAAATAAAATATCTTACGCGTTTCCCTGGGGGCCCGTGATAAATAACGGTCATTCGTAGTAAAATGTAGTACATTTAGCATTCAACGACGTCCAAAAAATATCACTCAGCAGTCGCACAGAAAAATAGTATATAGTGCATAAGTTTAGAAAGCATAAGGTAATACTCAATCATAGTTTTAGACTTACCTGATTGAAAATGCAAATATTAACATATTCTAGAAATATTTCATTGGGTTCTATGATATACATATTTTGCAATTTTTTATTGATTTTAAAAATAATCTGTTTTTATTGTCCAAAGAATTGCCTGGATATAAGTTGGGATAAGAAGCAAACAAAAAATTCCGTCAATATTTTTAACTAAATTTCATGCAGTAAAATTGGTAAAATTCGATTTGTGCATTCTGTAAAAGATCTTCTATAAAAAAATATCCTGAATATTCATTTGAAAAGGATGCTACGTGTAAAATTATCTTCCTTTCCTGTGATCCTTCCACAACTTCCTGTATTAGAACTGCAAGTTCATTTCTAGGATGATATCAATCCTCAGGCCAAACTGCGCTTTCTTTCAATCTTTTCAAAATTATGCAGTTGTTGATATGAATTCCGAAAAGATTTTCAACAAGGTAAGTTCAATAAAACTCAATAAGAAAAATATATCGCTTTCGATGTAAAAAAATATTTTCTAGTGATGATGGTGAGTCATTTAAAATCAGTCCATAATAATCATCTTGAAGTTTTTACTGAAAACTATCTTTTAGATATATTTAATATTACTGAGGTTAGTGCAGAATATATTTAAATTAATCTTAAAATTCTCAAATCAAATGTTCTAATTTTGTTTTAAATTTTAAAAGGAGCGGGAAGTTGCATTGTATCCGAACTCTCTATGTTGGTTAAGAAAATGTCTCATGAAAATCCATTTTATCATGGTGTCATTTTTCCAATTTCCTTCCATTCCAAAATAAAATAAACTCGAACATAGGCGTTAAAGAAAATTTGTTAAAGTGGTACAGTTACAAAGCTTCTACCGTTTTTTTCATTATTCTAAGCTTATATGCCAATAATCAATTCTAAAAAAATGAGGGACAAAAGTGAAAATCCAATTTTATCAAGAAAAGTTCAATCTAAACTAACCAAGGAGATGTTGCAGGTACAGTATGCATTTTATATATCTAACGGAAGCACAAAGGCCCCAAAAACAACAAACTAGTTTGAAAAATGGAAGGAACACATTCAGAGCCAGCTTAGCTTATCAACAGCTTCGAATCATTTATTTCGGAAGAGCTACATTCTAATTTAAGTCTGAAATTTCCTCTTTAAAACAAGGCTCTGCTGAAAGAATGAATTCTTTGAAAACCTTAACTTATGAAAGCTCGGCTTAGCATCGTCAAATCTTTTGTCTTCCATTTGTCAAAAACCTTCAACAGGTATCGGTGGTTTACCTACCCACTTTCATATCTCATCAATCATTCATTTAATAGTAGTGAATTCCCTATGCCAATCAAAGAATCAAGGTACTGCCCTGTGCTTAAAAGTAAGAGCTCTGAGAATAACATGGTGAATTACAAGTCAATATATTGTATTCAAAGTCAGATCTATAAAATCTTGCAGCTTTGCCGTTCTGTTAGACATACTTGCAGAAAAATCAAAACACGTACCGTCTTAAAAAATCAACTAGTATACCCATAATTATTTAGGGTTTTTATATGAGCTTTCAACAATAGAGAACATGTTATTGGCTCATTGTATGACCTAAGTTGGGCATTTGATACAGTAGACCAACAACTATTGCTGCTTACTATATAGTATTGGGTTTCCTGGTTTGGCACATGATTCGGTTAGTCATGCTTGAGCGAATTTAGCCTAGCACAGAGGCTTGTAACTTGGGTGTACTGCAGGGTTTCATGTAGAAGAATTCGGCTTGAGCTCTTGGTCAAGCTGTTTTTTATACTGACGTTACTAGTATTGTGCTGATCTGTAATTTTATTCTTGGCCAAATTGTAAATTATATTGGTAAAGTTTTAGTCAAAAAATTATGTTCTTTTTTACTGTTAGTCCTTCCAAATTTTGTTACCTATGCAGAAGATGGCATCTTAAATCAAGCATGTGACTCTTCGTATTTTGGAAATCGAGAACGCATATTTAAGCCTCATACCTGCATTTGTATCGAAGGAATGCAAACTGATGGGCTTCATGAACTTTCATGCCCCAAAAGTGCAGCTTTTTTAATAACTTTATTGAAAGAGCACTCATCTCAGCAGCGATACCTATAATTTTAGAACCTCCAGGAATTTGGGCGTCAGTCGGATGGTTTATTTTGATTCCGTAGAATAGGTGAAAACCACTGGATTGGAATACAACTTGCAATGACACTATGACAATTTCCTCTCTCGAATCTAGTTTCGGTAAGGCAAACATATAGAAAAAAATATGATATTCAGAGCTTTCTCAACGTGATGAATTTCTACCGTTTTCCATGGAAACGTGTTGGTATTTGATGGCGACAGAGAGAAAAATGTCGTCAGGTTAATTATTAGTACCAAGATCTTTTTTATCAAATGATCACCGATCATTTAATTTTTTTACGTAGACAATTAAAATGGCTATTCAGAGCGATAATGAACCTTCAGTTATGGGACCAGTTTCCGAACTACAGCAGAGGAAATTATCAATCCTTAGCTTTTTGTTCAATGTATTTTATTAAATTAAATGATAAAATTATAATTAAACCACCAATAAGATTACAGTTAAACTACATTGAAATATTCTTAAAGACATCAAATAGCTCGTTCGTTAAAGAAACTGTTGTTAATGAAAGGAAGACATTACTAAGGTGCCTTCAATTTAAACTAATGCTAAATTTCACATCTAATATCATAATTCTAATCCCGGATGGTCATAAATATACCAAACAGCACAGACTACGCATCTTCAGAAATCTCTCCTCTATTTAATCCGAACCCAGACAGACAGAGCTCATCTGTCATCAGCTGGTCTTTGATCCTGAAAATAGTGGATGTCGTGTGATTGATTCATGGCAAGCATGTGGATTTGGAAATTTTAGCTTTGGTATGTTTGAAAATCCTTAAACACGTCCAATTATATTATTACTCAACGGTAACGTATTTATTCTGGAGGCAAACTGTTTAACGTATTTTATTTCCAACTCATCTGATATAAGTGTATCAAAAATACTTTAAGATACTGATGCTTCGAAGAATTTTTAGGGATGACTCATGGCCGTACTCGAGTTTCTCAGATAAGTTAATCATAAAATGTTAAAGATTCTTTGTCATGATGATGAAAAAATAGTAGATGGACTAATTAATTAGCCATATAATAATTTCAATCATAGAATAGAGTCGTCACATGTTTGTTAAAATTAAAAGGTAAAAAGTAGTTTTCGTCCGATCACTGAAGTTAAGCAACGTCGGACATGGTTAGTACTTGGATGAGTGACGGTTAGGTTTAGTTTTATGAAGGTTTCACTTCTACCGCGTGTGAGCTGCTCACATGAGTTCTTTTTTCAATTATTTATGAAATCTACCTTACAGGTTTTAAAAATTCAATTATAAAGCAGCAAAGACATGCCTATTGCAATTTGCTGTTATAATTGAATTTAATAACGATTTTCATAATTTTATTAGATTTTTCGTTTTTGGCAAGGGGGGCAGATTTGTTCCGTCGAGCATTTTCCAGTTCTTTTATGGTTTTCAGCTTCTTTATGGTCACTAAGTTAGCACTTATGCAATTTACACCCTGGGACCAGAGCCAAAACGACCTTATTCAAAAATCTTGAATAAGGCTGAGGTGGAGAAATAGGCATCAATATTTCTCATAAAAATTCATCTGAATGTTAAGTCCTATTTTGTTTTTACACCATGGGACCAGAACCAAAACGACCTTATTCAAAAATCTTGAATAAAGCTGAGGTGGAGAAATAGGCAACAATATTTCTCATAAAAATTCATCTGAATGTTAAGTCCGATTTTGTTTTTTTATTTCTATCGGTTAAGATATATTCTTTTTC
>JAEQML010061201.1:0-26049 GCA_016904865.1 Pissodes strobi | reverse complement strand
ATTAATGAGCATCTAACTATGGCCAACAAAATGCTCTACAAAGAGGTCAGGATAGCAGCAAAGAATAAAAACTATAAATTCTTTTGGACAAAAAATGGCTCCATATACGTTCGAAAGAACGAAGCCTCTCGGGTGATTTTAATCAAAAGCAGGGACGCCATACAGAAAATCTAAAAATGGATTTAAAACTTTCGTACATCTAACAACGTAATTTCTCTTACAATGGCTGAACATCTACAGGTTTTTTATCAAAACGTTCGAGGTTTGAGATCAAAAACAGTTAATTTCTTCCATAATATCGTTTCTACAGATTTTGACATTGTCTGTGTGACGGAAACGTGGTTGAGGAGCGGTGTTTTGTCTTCTGAACTATTTAGTCATGAGTACGATGTCTTCCGGCGTGACCGGGAAATGACAGCGTCCTCTAAGAGGGATGGGGGCGGCGTGCTCATTGCTGTAAAGTGCGAATTACAAGCCAGGAGGTGTTGTGAGCTGGAGTCGGATGCTGAGGATGTTTGGATTTCACTGAAAAACAACAATGACGAGAAGGTGTATATGTGCTGCATATACATTCCGCCAGGTGACGATTATGCTTTTACCGCATTTGTTAATAAATTGCTCACGCTTGAACACATTTTTTCAGAGAAGGTGGTGACCATCGTGGGGGACTTTAATTTATCAAACTTAAATTGGATTTCTATAAATAATGAAAGCTTCTTGCGTCCAACACATGTGGATGAAAGGTCCTCTTCGATGGTCGACGTATTCTCTTATTTTGAACTTATGCAGTTTAACAATATTTTGAATAACAATGGTAAAATATTGGATTTAGTTTTATGCAATAAAAATTATATTTGTAAATTTGTTCGCTCCGACAACTGCCTGGTGAGTGAGGACCTGCATCATCCATCTTTAGAATTTTCATTTAAAACTTCCACAGTAAGGCCGCTTAATCACCTGAGCCGTTACATTCTTAACTTTAAAAAAGCTAATTACGATCTTATAAATAATGGCTTGACCGACATAGGGTGGGTTAACCTATTTCTTGACAAACCGTTGGACACTATAGTCAATTTATTTTATGCTCAAATAAATAAACTTATCGAGGCACATGTCCCATCTTTTAGGGTTAGAGGCAAATATCCGATTTACTTTAGATCAGAAACTATCAGGATAATTGCGGAGAAAAATAAATGTCACAAAAAATATAAAAAATATGGTGATCAAGCATATTATCACAGGTTTTCCCACCTGAGGCGGAAATCCAAGCAATTGATAAAGATCGATTATTTCTCGTATATTAGGAATTTGGAGTTACAAATTTATAAAGATAGCAAAAAGTTTTGGAATTACGTATCTAACAAAAAAAAAACGAGCGTTGCAATCCCTAGGGTTCTACAATACGCAGACTCAATTGTTAATAACGGACAGGATGCATGTGATCTGTTCGCAACATTTTTTAAGAGTGTTTACGTAATTGATAGCGTACGTGGAGTGACACCAAGTCTCGCGAGTGCTGGTATGTTTGTCGAAACTTTAGTAACTGAAAGTAAAGTTATCGAATTAATAAATAATTTAGATTCTAATAAAAGCGCAGGACCCGATGGGATACCGCCTTTGTTTATAAAACATTGTATGTACAATTTGGCTAAACCACTTAATATTATTTATAATATGTCTCTAAGCAAGGGTTGCTTCCCTATAAAATGGAAAACATCTCACGTTACACCGATATTTAAGAGCGGCGATAGAAGCCATGTAGCTAACTATAGACCGATTAGTAAAATTAGTATATTCGCTAAAATGCTTGAGAAAATTGTATATGAAAATATTTTTTCCACGGTAAAAAACACTATTATTGAACAGCAGCATGGTTTCTTTCCTAGAAGGTCTTTGGAGACAAATCTATTATGCTATTCTCAATACATCTGTTCAGCTATGGATAATCAGAGTCAGGTCGATGTCATTTACACCGACTTCAGCAAGGCTTTCGACAAGGTCAGCCATAAGCGACTGGTGGAGAGACTTTCTGATGTCGGGGTGTGTGGAGTGCTTTTGGCATGGGTTTGGTCGTATATTTGTGATCGGGAGCAGGTTGTTCTTGTGAATGGGTACCAGTCGAAGCCTTTTAGAGCGACTTCAGGTGTCCCCCAGGGGGAGTCATCTGGGGCCACTATTTTTTATAATTTATATTAACAATATAAGTGAATGTTTTCTGAATAGTGACTTTAGTTTATACGCTGATGATCTGAAGATCTATCGCACAATAGGGGCCCCGGAGGACTGTCTCAGGCTGCAGGACGACCTGGATAGATTGCGAGAGTACTGTCATGCCAATGGACTATTTCTGAATTTGGAAAAATGTTGTTCGATTAGTTTTTCTAAAAATATTAATTTAATTAACTCTAACTACAATATTAATGCTAAAATTTTAAGAAGGGTAGATCAAATCAAGGACCTTGGTGTCCTTCTGGACAGTAAGTGGTCATTCCGCTTTCACTTTGACATGATTATTGCCGAAGCCAGTAGAATGCTGGGATTTATAATTAGAAGCTGTCAAGATTTTAGAAATCCGAGAGCACTTCTCTCACTTTACTTTGCATTTGTTTACAGCAAACTATCATTTGCCTCAGTGATATGGAACCCTATTTATAATGTTCATATTAATAGAATAGAAAGAATTCAAAACAAATTCCTTAAGGTGCTGGCTTTTAAAAATAATTGCACTACTAACGGTGTTGCCCGTGAATTTAAAATATTGCCCCTCGCCATGAGACGAGATATAACAGATTTATGCATAATATTTAAACTTATTAACAATCAAATCGATTCACCGCTACTCTTGTCTTTTCTAAATTTTAATGTTCCCGCCAGGGTATTGAGAGATCATGAATTGTTTAACATACCGTTCCGAAGAACGGATCTGGGACGCAATACTCCTTTAATTAGAATGCAATTTATTAGTAATAAATATTGTAACGACATAGACATATTTTCTACATCGATCAGAGCGTTTAAGTCAAATTTAAAACAACTATTTCTTACGCAGGTTTAGTTTAATATAGTTAATCTAGATTATTATATTATATTTTATGTATGTGTTATTATGGACTTTTTAGGATATTAAAACATCCCAATATAAAATTATTGTAAAAAGCGGATGCCTTTTGGAACATAGTTCTGTAGCATCCTAAAGTTGTAATAAATAAATAAATAAATAAATTTCTATATTTACATACTAAGGCAGTAATTTCTTACTTGGATTCGGACAAGTCCTCTTCATCTTCAGTTTTAATATCAACTTCCTCATGATTTATAAAGTTCGATTGAATGAATTCTCTATAAAATAAAATAAACCACTATTAAGCATGTCATATAGAAACAGAAATTTTGAGTTTGATTGTCTGTCTTTTCCCTTTAATAATAAGATGGAGTGGCAGAACCATTTTTTTCCAAACTCAATGCTCTCAAGTCCAATGTCTAGAGGAGAAGTTCCATTTATTTACGTATTTATTGGTTACATAATACACATAATACATAATTACTGTTGCTGTTGCCATTAAACATCATGTGCAGCTAAACAGAATATCTTTAAAACATGTTTTTTTTTGGGCGACAAAATATCATTTAACCAAAGTCCCGCATAAAATGTGTTTTCTTTATTTCTATATTTACATACTAAGGCAGTAAAGTCAAATGTAGAAAATACGGAATCCAATTAGTATCAATTATAACCTATCAACCATGCCCACAACGCATACAACTTTTTTAAATGAATATCACAAAGTTAAATTTCTTACTTGGATTCTGACAAGTCCTCTTCATCTTCAGTTTTAATATTAACTTCCTCATGACTTATAAAGTTCGATTGAATCAAAACGACATCATTACATTTTCTCGCATTGGATTCTCTATAAAGTAAAATAAACCACTACTAAGTATGTGATATAGAAACAGGAATTTTGAGTTTGATTGTCTGACTTTTCCCTTTAATAATAAGATGAATTGGCAGAACCAATTTTTTTCCAAACTCAATGCTCTCAAGTCCAATGTCTCGAGGAGAAGTTCAATTTATTTATGTATTTATTGGTTACATAATACATAATTACTGTTGCTGCTGCCATTAAACACCATGTGCAGCTAAACATAATATATTTAAAACATGTTTTTTGGACGACAAAATATCATTTAACCAAAGACCCGAATAAAATGTGTTTTCTTTATTTCTATATTTACATACTTAGGCAGAAAAGTCAAATGTAGAAATTACGGATTCCAATTAGTATCAATTATAACCTATCAACCATGCCCACAACGCATACAACTTTTTTAAATGAATATCACAATCTTAAATTTCTTACTTGGATTCTGACAAGTCCTCTTCATCTTCAGTTTTCATATCAACTTCCTCATGATTTATAAAATTCGATTGAATCAAAAAGTCATCATTACATTTTCTCTCATTGGATTCCCTATAAAAAAAATAATTAAGTATGTCATATAGAAACAGGAATTTTGAGTTTGGTTGTCTGTTTTTTCCCTTTAATAATAAGATGGATTGGCAGAACCAATTTTTTTCCAAACTCAATGCTCTGAAGTCCAATGTCTCGAGGAGAAGTTCCATTTATTTATGTATTTATTGGTTACATATTACCCATAATACATAATTACTGTTGCTGTTGCCATTAAACATCATGTGCAGCTAAACAGAATATCTTTAAAACATGTTTTTTGGACGACAAAATATCATTTAAGCAAAGTCCCGAATAAAATGTGTTTTCTTTATTTCTATATTTACATACTTAGGCAGAAAAGTCAAATGTAGAAATTACGGATTCCAATTAGTATCAATTATAACCTATCAACCATGCCCACAACGCATCCAACTTTTTTAAATGAATATCACAAAGTTAAATTTCTTACTTGGATTCTGACAAGTCCTCTTCATCTTCAGTTTTAATATCAACTTCCTCATGACTTATAAAGTCCGATTGAATAAAACAATTATCAATACATCTTCTGTCATTGGATTCTCTATAAAATAAAATAAACCACTACTAAGCATGTCATATAGAAACAGAAATTTTGAGGTTGATTGTCTGTCTTTTCCCTTTAATAATATGGATAGACAGAACCAATCTTTTTCCAAACTCAATGCTTTCAAGTCCAATGTCTCGAGGAGAAGTTCCATTGATTTATGTATTTATTGGTTAAATAATACGCATAATACATAATTACTGTTGCTGTTGCCATTAAACATCATGTGCAGCTAAACAGAATATCTTTAAAACATGTTTTTTGGACGACAAACTCTCATTTAACCAAAGACCTGCATAAAATGTGTTTTCTTTATTTCTATATTTACATACTTAGACAGAAAAGTCAAATGTAGAAATTACGGAATCCAATTAGTATCAATTATAACCTATAAACCATGCCCACAACGCATACAACCTTTTAAATGAATATCACAATGTTAAATTTCTTACTTGGATTCTGACAAGTCCTCTTCATCTTCAGTTTTAATATCAACTTCCTCATGACTTATAAAGTCCGATTGAATCAAAAAGTTATCAATACATCTTCTGTCATTGGATTCTCTATAAAATAAAATAAACCACTACTAAGCATGTCATATAGAAACAGAAATTTTGAGTTTGATTGTCTGTGTTTTCCCTTTAATAATAAGATGGATTGGCAGAACCTATTTTTTCCAAACTCAATGCTCTCAAGTCCAATGTCTCGAGGAGAAGTTACATTTATTTATGTATTTATTGGTTACATAATACACATAATACATAATTACTGTTGCTGTTGTCATTAAACATCATGCGTAGCTAAATAGAATATCTTTAAAAAAAAATTTTTTTGGCCGACAAAATATCATTTAACCAAAGTCCCGCATAAAATGTGTTTTCTTTATTGCTATATTTACATACTAAGGCAGTAAAGTCAAATGTAGAAATTACGGAATCCAATTAGTATCAACCATGCTTAAATAAATATCACAATGTTAAATTTCTTACTTAAATTCTGGCACGTCCTCTTCATCTTCAGTTTTAATATCAACTTCCTCATGACTTATAAAGTTCGATTGAATCAAAAAATCATCATTACATTTTCTCTTATTGGATTCTCTATAAATTAAAATAAACCACTATTAGGTATGTCATATAGAAACAGGAATTTTGAGTTTGATTGTCTGTCTTTTCCCTTTAATGATAAGATGGATAGGCAGAACCAATTTTTTTCGAAACTCAATGATCTCAAGTTCAATGTCTCGAGAAGTTTCGTTTATTTATGTATTTATTGGTTACATAATACCCACACATAATACATAATTACTGTTACTATTTCCATTTGATAAAAACTATTTCATTTGTATTTCATGAATTTATTTTAAAAACTGGTGTGGCGCGAACGCCGAATTACAACCAGTCCTAATTTTACTTAATACTACCTACCGAGTAACATCATCAACGTTAACGCGGCCAATAATGCCGATTTAGCTAAGCTAGCGTATACTGCAAGGCAAGCAGTATGATGCAATGTGGCTTAACAATTACACAATTTGTAGTATGAATATAAAATACTATTCTATCAACAATGAATTAGATAACACCTTGGTATGCAGACACCTCTGTATGCCATAAAACAGCCATATATATTTATATAAAGATTATTCCCTTAAAATTACTTTGGAATATTGAGTTCCATAAGTTCACCTTTTCGTCAAAGCATTCAGAATTGCAAAATCTATAACATATCCAAATAGAGCTTCAAGCTTGTCCACATAATATCGATAAATAAAAGATTTAACTACCTTACCATTTGTTTTTGTTTGTTTTATAGCTTTAATTTGCTTTGGTAAGATGTACATGTTAGGTCTTATGCAAGTAATAAATCTAGAGTATATGTTATTGTAACTTAAAGGCGTTTCAACTCATTGATCTGCTCTACCATGACGATGGATATCATACATATGATTTAGATAATTTAATTTGATTTGATTTTTGTGGATATACGAAATTATTTCACAGGATGTTTCAAAGTTATAGTAAAGAAACCACTCTTCGATTAACCCCGTATAATAAGTCAAATACAAAATTTTATCAAAAAACCGAGTATACCAATTAAAATTCATATATTTATATACAGTTTGCTAACAAAATCATCAAAATAGGGCTAAAAATTAAAAAAAAAAACTGTAATACTTTCAATTTGAAGAAAATTTTCTCCGTTTTTTTTTGTATCTGAGTGTATAATCAAAAAAAGGTGTCGACATTTGCAAAAAATGGTTCAGGTTGAGCTTTGGAGAAAATATTACGATTAGAAGCCAATGTTAATTATTATTATTTGTTTATTGACGTCATTCAACATTTACAAGATACAATTTAAAAAGCATAATCTTACACTAAGCTTAAGTTAACTTAAAATAACCCTTTTAGCCATAATTTTAAACCTTTGTTCTGACGTACTAAAAAAGCTTAACCTGCTGTAATATTTATTAACATTTGCTGAAATTCTATTCACAGGACTATGTAGTAAGTAATTGGCTCTGCAGTAAGGGATATGCAAAAAAGAATGGGCACGCGTCTGATAGCTTGGGATATGAACGCAGAAGGTGTCAAGACATTCAGGACTTTTGATAACATTGTTGAATATTTTAAAAGCAAAGCAGACGTCGTAATACTCTCTTCTACGGGCAAGGGTGGAGTGGTTCAAATAGGCTTTAACCTGATCGATGGTTAAATTGATTCCAGATTCATAAAGCACGTGCCTGGCAAATTTGAGGTATTTCAGCTGAATATTTTCCAGTCCGTTTATATGTACCTGATAGTAAGGCGACCAGACTATATTAGAACATTCTAAGAGAGATCTAACCAACGAGATATATAAGGTATTAATAGCAGTCACGTTTTTAAAGTCCCGGCATGTCCTCTTCACAAGCCCCAACATACGGTTAGCTCTGCTAGTCAACCTCTCGAAGTGCTCTGAGAATGTTAAATGAGTGTCTAAGTACATACCCAAATCCTTCACAATAAACACCTCTTTCAATGCAGTGTTATTTATGGCATACTGATGGGGGAACAAAGCCTTTGATTTACTAAATCTTATAAGGCAACATTTCTCAATGTTGAGTGACATGTCATTGAATTGACACCAATTAAAAACCTGGTCAATATCATTCTGCAAAGAGATCATGTCTTGGACTGATGTTACTCGTGTAAACAATTTCATGTCGTCGGCGAATAGTAGATAATTTGTGCTCAACAAACCACCCAGGTCGTTGATAAACAAGTTAAATAAAAGTGGTCCTAAGTGGGAACCTTGGGGAACTCCCGAAGAAGCAATGAAGGGCTTAGATAAATAGCCATCAATTTTGACCTGTTGTTCTCTGTCGGATAGGTAAGAACGTAGCCATGAGAGCAGCATTCCTGAAATTCCATAGTTGGACAGCTTCGAAAGTAGGATGGCGTGATTTACCTTATCGAAAGCCTTGCTAAAGTCTGTGTATATTGCGTGGGTCTCGACACCCATTTCGAAGGATTTATTGATGAAGTTTGTATAAAGGAATAGATTAGTATCGACTGAACGGCCAGAGCTGAATCCATGCTGGTGACAGACTATTACTTGTTGAAATACTTTAGTTAGTACTGATTCAATACAGTGTTCAAAGAGTTTTGGTATTGCTGAAAGAATAGTGATTGGCCGATAGTTGCCAACATCGTTCCTACTTCCCGATTTGTGAATAGGGCACACATAAGATAACTTCCAGATTTTGGGAAAGATTCCAGAGTTTAATGATTTAGAAAATATATAGTACAAGGGAAGGTAGAGAGAGTGCGAACCGTATTTCAATACCCTGTTACGAACACCATCCGGTCCTGCTCCTTTATTTGTGTCAAGCTCAGCTAAGGCTTTTTCAATAGTAGTGGCACTGATACTGATACTGGAAATAGATTCGAATTTATGAGAGGACACGTGATGGGCATTATAGAAATTTACGGGGTTGAAGACTGACGAGAAGTATTGTGCAAAGAGATTAGCGATATCACTACCATTATCGGCGTTATCAGTGTTAAGGTGCATCTCCTTTGGAACTGATCCTTGGTTGGATTTGTACCGAACAAAGTGCCAGAAGTAGTTTGCGTTATCGTTTATAGCATTTTCAGCGTTAGTTATGTAATGGCGATAACAATCCCTAGTAACAGACTTACATTGTATGCGTAATGAACAAAAGGTATTATAATCCGTCTCGCTGTTTGATTGCTTGTATCTCTTGTGAGCAATTTTCTTTTGAAATATAAGGTTTTTAAGGTTGTTTGTAAACCAAACAGGAAATCTAGTACTGATTTGAGACTGCTTCTGAGGCACAAACATTTCAAAACAGTTATAGAGTACAGTATAAAAATTATTTAGCATTACATTGATATCATCGTCTAAAATTAATAGCCAATTATAAGTTTGAAGAAAACTATCAATACAAATAAAATTTGCTTGTTTAAAGTCATAGTATGAGTACTTTCCACAATTCAAATACTTTAAACTCTTACAGGATATGGACAGTTCCAATGCAGGATGATAGAGATCGCAATTTACTAACCCATCACACTTTACTCTAGTTCAAAATTAGCAAAACAGAGATCCAGAATGGTATTGTGATCGTTAATGACATCGTTGAACTGGGATAAGCCCAAAAATGTAGTAGTGTCACATAACAAGATTTCACTTGGTGATTTAATGTTACCAGGTAAGAGACCCAGGCAATCGTCACTAGGAGACCATGCAATATTAGACAGGTTATAATCTCCCACGACCAACACATGTTGAAATGCATCGCACGCACTATTCACTGAGCTTAGGTGATTTTCATAGACAGAGATATCCATTGAAGGCGGGATATATAAACAGCGGATGCAGTAAACCGAATTTCCGATTGTCACCGAAACCCATGTTTCTTCAACAGAGGGACAGCCAATAGAAAGGCAGCAGGACTTCAGGCTGGACTTGACGGCCCAAAGAACGCCACCGCCGCGACTTTTAATACTGTTGTTAGGGCCTCTGTCAGTTCTGTAGACAATGTAGTCTGAACCTAGAAACTCTGCATCATTTATATCAGGATCCAGCCAGGTCTCGGTGAGCGCAATTATGGAATATTCTTCAGCCTGGGCAGCACAAAGGAAGTTATTAAGTTTTGTTTTAAGACCACGGACATTCTGGTAAACGATAGATATATGATCTAATGATGATGCTCTCCTGTTCGGTTTGGTTGAAAATTTGCCGGAAATGGCCGTCGGGGACGAAACTCCTTGACTGCGATACCCACTGGCCAAAGATTGGGTTCTAGTAGACCTCTTAGAAGCGTTTCCTTAACTCCAATCTTAAAGGAAGCAACATCATCGTTTTTGTCCAAAACAAAGCAAATATAATCCAATGAGCGCATCCCCTCATATATTCCTTTACCAAAAGAGATTGCACATAAGAAGCCATAATAAACGTTAAAAATCATGGTCGGTACTGTTTTGGATGGAGTGTTATGTGCTTTGTTTCCTGCTTACACTAATTTTGAGAGAATAAATTCATATCCCAATTTCATTGATCTGCTAAATTTTGAAGAAATAGACTTTCCAGTGAAATTAAAGGATATGGAAAAGTTTGAAGTGCTAAATCAAATATCAGTAAATGAATGTTTACGGATTAGAAACTGTTTTTGAACATAATAAATTAAAATATGAAGTAGTTGGTCCTCTCCATTATACTACTACAAAAACTTCCAACACATGCGAACTTGTTGCTAATTAGTGATGGTAAGTACAATCATTACTGTTGGATTAAAGATATGTCTAGATTAGTATCATATCAAATCAATAGCACGACTTATAAAAAATATTTTTGTGATGGATTTGTCTGTTTTGCTGTTTTTGTTGTCTGTTTTGCTGTTTTTACTGTCTGTTTTGCTGTGTTTGTTGCCTGTTTTGCTGTTTTTACTGTCTGCTTTACTGTTTTTGTAGTATGGTTTGCTGTTTTTACTAACCATTTTGCTGTTTTTGTTGTCTGTTTGTTGTATGTCTGTCTGTCTGTTTTCCTACCTATACGAAACAGTGGAGATGATGTATATAGGGTTTAAAGTTGAATGCTAATGCGATGAATGGAACTGTTCTTCACTTCTATAGTCTTGTTGAAAAAAAAAATTCTGTAAAACGGTTTATGTAAATTTTATTTCTATGAATATGGAAAAATCTGTAATACGATTCATTCATTTTAGACAGCAAGTACTTTATTGCAAAAATAGCAATTTTTTTACTATTAGGTGCCCATCAAAGTGGGTTCTGCCGTCAGGCCGATTATAAAGAATGAATCAAGGTAGTTTAATTTGCAACTGAAAATTTGTTTTATATAATGGAGCTAAGAGTTCAAAGGATGTTGCATGTTTTATTAAATATTCCAACGGAATTATTTTTAGTTCTTCCATCGTAAATTCAGATAACAACTTTCCTTCATGCATATGAGATATCATAAGATTTGATGAAGGACAGCAGTTCATTTTTAAACAACAACATACGTAAGATGGGACTTAATAAGGGCATGATGGGCACTTCTAACCACATTAAATCCAAGTGAATTTGCAATTACTCAAGAGCAAAACAGTTAGATGACAGTTTATTTATTATTTATTAAAGAAGAGACGACATGAAGTTCAAAATTTAATTGCTTGTCAGTTGTCAAACATAAAAACTTGCTAGTGTCAGATGAACTGATTATTTTGTTTTGCAGAGCATATTGGTCTTAGAAACATTAAATGTCAACCTGTTAGACTCGCACCATGACTTCACCGGAATTAAGTCTTCATCAACAGTAGCCTTTAGCCAATTAGGATCTGAACCATGCTAAAGTGTATCATCCGCAAAGAGAGTAAATTTGCCTTTAATTGGGATCTGCCGAAGATCGTTGACGTAAATAAGGAACACGATTGGTCTAAGGACGGAACCCTGGGGCACACCCACATCAAATTGTAGTCGACTACTCAACGTTCCCAAAAAGCACTCTTTGTGTTCTACTTGACAGGTATGAGCGGAATCAGTTAAGTGCAACTCCTCTGAAACCATAAATTTCAAGTTTCTGCAGCAGTATTCTGTGATTCGTACAGTCAAAGGCTTTGGAAGTCACAGAAAACTGCCGCTGCACACTCTCCGGAATTCAAATGCATATAGAGACACTCACTGTTGAATATTTAGAATATTATGCTTTTTTAGAATGTCCATTATTCGAGTTTTTACCAATCTCTCCACCAATTTACCAAGAGGGGGGAGCAGTGCAGTGACAGCTTGCTGGACTTGGTCCTTTCTACTTTCAGTGTTCTGTGGATAGGGAGGACCAGCCACTCATCACTGAAGATGCAATAACATTTTGTTGAGACCTGTGACTGGTTCTAATAACAAGGTGTACCCTTCTAATCCTGAGTCGGAAATATAACTTTCGCAGGGCAAACTTTCCTTATTTGGACTAACTTGTCTCTGAGGTAGATTGGGCTTTTCTGTCTTCTTATTGAGATGTTAATCAGGCAGTTGACACCTTTTATGTGATAATTTATGAAATTTTTTATTTGGCCCTTCTTTTGTTTTACAGTCACAAGCATAAATCTTTATATCCTGTAATGGTATACTAGCGAAATTAGGAAATTGCTAGGTTTAAAGTCCACCAAACATAAAAAATGGCTCCATACTAAGAGTTCTGCTGATTATGAGGATTTTAGGACTATTAGGAGAGAGGTTAAGACAAAGATTGATCTTGCCTATAAGGAGTATATATCTAAGACTGAGGCATCCATTAAGAGTGATCCTAAACAATTCTGGAAATTTATCGACCTAAAACAAAACTCTTCATGTATACCTGGTTCTATGATCTATGATGATTCCAGCGTGGAGGGTCCTGAAAATATTGTAAACGCCTTCCCCGACTTTTTCAAAAGCGTTTATGTTAAATCTGATGCGACTCCTCACCAGGAATATAATGTCAGAAGGTCGGATAGTATCTTACTCCAGAATGTCACTGAGGCAGATGTTATAAGTGCTATAAAGAAATTTTAAAAAACATAGAGACTGCTGGTCCTGATATGATACCTGCATTTCTTTTATGTGACTGCATTGGTATTAGCTGCACCACTTTTGTCGATATTTAACATCTCTTAGAACAAATACGTTCCCTGAGAAGTGGAAAATAGCTAAAATTTGCTCAATCTTTAAGAGTGGCAATCGTAGCAGCATAGAAAACTATAGATCAGTTTCAATCCTTTCTAGCTTTTCAAAGACCTTTGAAGTCTGTGTGCATGACAAATTGTCTTATCAACTTAAACATATAATTTCAGAAAAACAACTTGCTTTTTTTCAAAAAAGATCTAGTCACTAATATGGCATGCTTTCTGCAAATAGCATATCAAGCAATTAATAAGAGGGGGCAGCTAGATGTACTGTACACGGACTTCTCTAAGGCCTTTGACCAGTTGAAGGATATGAATAGAGTCCTTGAGTGGTGTGAAGGAAATAAATTACCCCTAAACTGCTCTAAGTGCAAAAAGCAGGCACATAACTCAGGTCACTGGCTCTGCTTTAAAGTCCCTTGGGTTTCTGGTTAGATCTTGTTGGCAGATTGAAAACATATCAAGCTTGACTGCACTGTATGTTTTTCTGGTTAGGTCTAAGTTATTGCATGGCTCTATGCTGTGGTTTCCCATATCAAATGTTTATGTTAATAGGTTGGAGTTTAGACAGCGTAGGTTTTTGAAATACCTCTCCTTTAAGGTTGATGGGGTATACCCCGAGAGAGGTATTGAGCAGGAATGTCTCCTGGAGAGATTCAATTATTAACTCAGCACTGTTCTATCTAGTCAGATGCTTTTATACAGGCTGTGCAATAATAAAGTGGATTGTTCTGCACTTTTAAGCCAATTACCTTTCTGTGCACCTCCTGCCAACACCAGGAGACATCACCTGTTTTATCCTCCAGTCAGTTTGACTAATCTGTGTAGTAAGGCTCCTTTATATAGGGCATGTAGATGGTTCAACCAGATAAATATTATTGATGTTGATCTCTTCGGTAACTGAAAATGTTTTTAAAACATACATTTTATAGATTTTTGTTTTGCTTGTGATTTTATTTCTTGTGCTTATTTTTACTTGTTTACTAGTTTTAGTTACTATACGTGTTGTCGGTACTGTGTGCTGTAATCTCTTAAAGTGCTCATAAATGTATTTATTTATATATCTTTTAGATTGTCTTGAAATTGGGATTTTCCTGTTGGACAATAAACGATTAGAATTTGAATTATAGGAATCAGAAATAGTGAAATACTAAACAGTTGCATAGTACCGTCCTGGTTTTTGCCCTACAACCACATATCTCTTATGAATTATTTTGTTTATTTTTGTTTGCTTATTTATTTATTTGTATTCATCAAACATTTTGTTTGTTTATATTTTGTATGTAAAAATTTATTTTCCACTGTCAGAATGTAGGTAATTAATTTTAATTTCTTAGACATAGACATAGACATAATTTATTGGTGCATTACTTCCCAAAGCTTACACAGGTCAACAAGGAAAATTTCACAGGAATCACAATTAATTTACAGTTGTATACAGGTTTACAAAAAAAGAAATTAAAAAAAAAACATTAGCAGACATTACAAATCTATAAAATCATTGTTAACATATTCCTGAGACGAATAAAAACATTTACTTATAAGATATTGTTTAATGTTCCTTTTAAAACTATTTAGGGGTAACATTCTCACAGTGAGAGGCAATAAATTGTAGAATTTAGGCCCATAGTATGAAATACCCGTTTTTATTCTATGTATTCTATGGAAATCTGTATAGATATTAGATCGATTTCTAGTGTTGTGATGATGAATATTTTGATGTGTTTCATAGTTCATTATGTTTGTCTTAACATTCAGCAGACATTGAAAAATATATAGGGACGGCACGGTTAGAATATTATATTTAACAAAAATGTCTCTACAATCAGCTCTATAGCTCCTATTACACATAACTCTGACTGCCCTTCTCTGCAGTGCGAAAACCCGATTTATATCTGCAGCATGCCCCCAAGCCAAGATTCCGTAGGATATCCTGGACTGGACGCACGCAAAGAAAACCGATAATGCAACCCTTTCTGAAACAGTCTGAGTCAGGACCCTGAGTGCATGCACCCCCGATGCTACCCGCTTACAGACCTCCCCAATGTGTGAGTCCCACTTTAGTTTGGAATCAATACTGATTCCTAAGAAATTCACAGGTTCATTTCCTGGTACATCCAATTTACGTGTCGAGAGGAATAATTTTTGGGTTTTAGATGCATTCATGCTTAGTTTGTTGGTAATAAACCAGTTTGTGAGCCTCAGCTCTATCTCTCCTAACATTCCCCGTAACACATCCATAGACTCCGCTCCTTTTATGACCGTGGTGTCATCAGCAAAGAGCAGAGTGTCAGCATTGGGAACGCTGCTCTCCAGATCATTAATATAGATCAAGAAAAGCAGCGGTCCCAAGACTGAACCCTGGGGAACGCCATATCTTTGAATAATAAGGTCAGATCTTTCCCTACCAATGATCACCATTTGAGATCTACCGTTCAGATATGATAATATTAGATTGATGCTAGATTTCGAAAATTTGTACATATCAAGTTTTTTTGCAAGGATATCAAAGGAGACACAGTCGAAGGCCTTACTAAGATCACAGAAGATGGCTCCGCTGTGCTCTCCCCTATCCATGCCTTCATTTATTATTTCAACAAATCTATTGATTGCCATAGTTGTAGATTTAGCACTTCTAAAACCAAACTGATTCGAACTAAAGAGAGAAGAACTTTCAAGATAATATGATATTTTATTTTTAAGTGCTTTTTCGAAAATCTTTGAGAAAATTGGGACAATCGATATAGGACGGTAGTTTGTCAGGTCATCTGGTGAGCCCTTTTTAAATATAGGAACAACCCGAGAGAACTTTAATGCTGATGGGTATATTGAGTCTTTAATGCACATATTTATAAGTTTGGTAAGAGGTGATATAATAATATTTACTATGGATTTAAGTATTTTTATGTTTATGCCATAGAAATCGCGACTGTTTTTATTTTTTAATTGCATTATTATATCACGAACCTCTATGAAACTAATTTCAGAGAAGCTAAAACGCTGCTCTGGCATTATTTTGTCAGAAACAAAGTGAAAAAGAAAATCTTCTGGAGAGTCACGGGGAGGTGGCAGTTCATTTATAATATTTGAAGCAATATTTGAGAAAAATGTATTAAAGTCATTTGGGGAAAAGCAGTTGTTGTTGAATTGAATTTTTCGCTTTGAGATATTTGAATTTTCTCTAACTAAATTCCATATAGCTGCAGGACTAAAGTTATGATTTTCTAGGTATCTATTATGTGCATTTAACTTTGCTGTTTTTAGATCTTTACGATAGGATTTTTTGAGCTTCTTTTTTAGATCAAACAAATCTTGGCAATTTCTCTGAAAGGCAGCCTCTGATACAAGCTGCAGAATATTTCTTTTTTCGCGTAGCTCATTGTTAAACAATAATAATAATAATAATAATAATAATAATAATACTTTATTCATCAAAGACATTTGAGAAAATGTATAGACATCGTCAGTATAAAAAAAATAATAAAGCTATGTTACAAATAAATAACAATTAACATTAAACAATCAACGATTATTAATTATTAATAAATTCATCGAGAGAATATATAGATTTAGAAACTAGCAATTGCTTCAACCTCCGCTTAAATATGTTAACATTTGAACAAACCTTAAGATTAATTGGAAGTGAATTAAATAATGTAACGCCCAAACAGCGCAATGAATTTTTTGTTACATTCAACTTACAGTGCGCTGTCATAATGTCATTCTTTCGACGAGTATCATATGAATGAAACATTGAGGACGTTTTATACATTGACTTATTAACAAAAACATTTACACACATCCAATATATAAATAATGAATGAACTGTCAGTACTTTAAATTCTATAAACAAATTTCTACAGGAGGAGGTAGGGGAGACACCCGCAATGACCCTAATAATTTTCTTCTGCGCAATAAATACATCTGAGACCATAGAAGATGCACCCCAGAAACAAATGCCATACGCTAGACGACTACCCGCCTGGGCATAATAAAGGGACAATAACTGCTCAATATTAAGTACATGGCGCAAGATTCTCACCTGATAACACACCTGATTAAGCCTTCCACATAAGGCTTCACAGTGCGGTCGCCAGGATAGAAAACCATCAATCCTTACTCCCAAAAAAACTGCCGAACTACCGTACGAAATATTCTCCCTATTTATATTTAATGATGGAGGGTCAACCAGAGGTCTTTGAGGCATTCTAAATATTAATGCTTGTGTTTTTTCTGCATTTAGATGTAAGTCATTGCTATTGAAAAATTTAAATAATTTATCCAAGGTATCGTTACACTTTTCCATAAGTTGCTCCTGAGATTTACCAGAAACCAAGACAGTAGTGTCGTCTGCATACATCGTTAAATGAAAATCGGCAGCTATGCTAACTATGTTATTAACGTATATTATAAATAAAAGGGGTCCTAAAACTGAGCCTTGAGGCACACCCGAACGAACAGTCTTATATGATGAATTTGCACTTTGTCTATTATTATTAGACAAATAGTCAAGAGAAACATACTGAACTCTGTCACTCAAGAATGAATTCAGCCAACACAGCGGTTTACCCCGGATCCCATAGTCTTCCAATTTGGACAGTAATAAATTAATATTGACACAATCAAACGCTCTTGAAAGGTCAAGAAAAACAGCCACTGGACACTCTCCATTATCAACCCTGTCCAGAATTTTATCATAGAATTCCTGAATGGCAGTATTTGTAGATTTTCCAGGTAAGAAACCATGCTGATTATCATTAATTAAATTAAATTTTAATAAAAACTTAAAAAATTGAACTAGGTAAGCATATTCAAAAATTTTCGAAAACGAAGACGACACCACCACCGGTCTATAGTTCTTCATCAATTCAGGATCACCTTTTTTAAAGATAGGAACAACTTTTCCTACTTTCAGCCGACTAGGGAATTGACCGGCAGAAAAACTAAGATTTATTAAGAAGGCTAATGGCTTACTCAAATAACACATGACCTTTTTAAAAAGACAAAGCGGGATTCCATCAAAACCAGATGACCATTTATTTTTTATTCTAGACCTAATTAAATGTTCAACCTCGTCTTCTGTAACGGGCTTTAGAAAGAAACTATTATAGTTCTTTTTAATAAAATTAGAAAAATCGTGAGTTGATAGATTATTTCTCTCAATTGACTGAACAATCTTCAGTGGCTCATTAATAAAAAAATCATTAAAAGTTTCACAAATTGTATCATAGTCTTTTACTTGTTTATTGTCTACGTTAAGAACTATATTTCTATTTTTTGTATGTTGTGTTATTTCAATTTCTGGAAAAGCTGCATCAATATTATTTTTGATAAACTGGAGAAACAATGTAAATTTCTCCTCCGTTGTCAAACAGTCTGAGGCAACAAAATCCCAATCAATATGACCAACCAGTTGGTACAGGAGATGAAGACCCCGCTGTGTGACAGGGCGTAATCTGTGAGTGGATACAGCAGCATTGACTTCCCGCACACAAGGAAGCTCCGCCACTACTGCTAAATGATCCGAAAGGTCAGGGTCAAATACCCATGCAGCGGCATCCGAAACGTTCACAAAAACATTGTCCAGACATGAACTTCCCCGTGTTGGTGACATAATCATTTTAGTAAGCCCATATGAATCAGTTAGATCCACCAGCATGTGTGCCTTTTCATCATTTGATATAAAGTTAACATTAAAATCACCGTTTATTATTATATTGTATTTTAAATTAGTTATAGTTTGTAAAACCTGTTCGAATATATGTAAAAATATGTTAAGATTTCCTGTGGGAGACCTATAGCAGGTAACAATAATAAGTTTTAATTCGCTAGACTCTACAGCACATAGCTCACAATGCATTTCACTAGACAAATTGGCAATGTCATCTCTTGCCCCAAATTTTTCCTTTAAACTGTCTCTCACAGCGATCGCCACACCACCGTGAGCATGCATTCCTCTACAATAGTAGGCAACAAGATCGTAATGTTCTAATTTTAAAGTATCTATCTCGCTTGTATTTAGCCAATGTTCACTAAAACATATTAAATCATATTTGAAACTTAACAGATTAATTTCTAGGATTTTATTCCTTACACATTGTACATTTACAATAAGTTATATTATTATTATTTTCAGAATTTTGTGTAGAAGCTTTATTTTTATGTAATGACTGCTTATTCAAGTTACTGCTAAAAAAGATCCAGCTGTTTCGAGGAAGTCTCTATGTTTGTTAAAATCAAAGCGCTTTACTCCCACAAACCTTGGCCAGAAGTCCGGGTCATACATGTTGTCCTTTTTGTGTAAGGGAGCAGTTACCACAAAACATTTTAGTTTACTTAACTGCTTTGTTAACAACACTTCTGTTTATAAAAATAAAGCAATATTTAACGTTGACTAATCCATAAACTTAGTTATACGTTGTAATTTGTAGCTATATACTTACAAATTAGATGGGCCAGCAACTGCATCCTCAGCAACTAGCATATTTAAAGTTTCTGGATCACAGGTCCTTGCCCGATAAACATCTGATGTTCTAAAAAATAAAAAAAATGTTTTAGCTTAGTATTACAGCTAGTGGTACAATTGTAATTTCACAATGTGAATTATATGTTGTAGCTATACTAAGATCGCATTGCTGCAGTTTGTGGATCACAGGTCCTTGCTTGATCAACATCCGAGCTCTAAATATAAAAAGTAATGTGTTAGTATTACCATGAGTGGTCCCTGTGCTTTCAAAATTTTCTTACCTACTAGGTTTCCTTGGAGACGATTCAGCTACAGTTGAATCTGAGCTGAAAAGAAAAAATAAATATAAATACAACAGGAAATACACCAAACTTATATGATTATTACACCTCGTATATTATCTGACATTATACCATAAATTTTACATTTTATTAAGTGTATATTTTTATGATTACCTGTATGACAGAGGCTCATTAAAAAGAAATGATAAGTGAGGGTCAGCCTCTGGCCGAATTTGCTTCCGACCAGTAATCTCAGTTACCTTAATGTCACTCACATCAAAATGGTTTGAGCATATTTTTGCATACTTGAGGACAAGCTGATTTTCCAGACCCAAAAGCTGTAGCCACCTTTCGCGTCTTTCCGGATTTACTGGAAACCTACAATATGAAATTATTTAATTCTTTTGGAACCTACCTAGCATGGTATGACTCGCTCGGGGGGCGCAACCACACAAAACTACCCCAATGCCCAAAATCAAGATCAAGAAAAAAACAACTTTGACAAAATTGGTGTCGTGAATGCAAACTACACCACTGGGCAACTTACCTCCGAAATATCAAATTTGGGTTGGACTTTTCAGTCTTTTTACAAACTATACACTGACGTACCATTGTTAATTGTTTTTTATAGTTTATACACAAAAAAAACACTAAAAATTTCTCAAAATCACCAACTAAACAGCATTGGTAAACACCATAGATAAATAATAATTTGTAAACAAAAACACGAAATATTTTGTGTTTGTAAACACAATAAAACTTAACTCTCCTCCGCTCCGCGTGGCGCGCACTGCGGCAATCGGCAATTGGTCAGATGTACAGGGCACAGGGTTGCCACGCGTACTTCATAAATCATGTCTTGTAGTACCCCCCTTGCACGACGACCGGCTAAATCACAAGTTGCGATCCAACAGCCAGTTATCACAGTTTATACCGTAACCGATTTCAGTTACGGTATAAACTGTGGTATTATTGGTAAGCTGTGTAATTAGACTTCAGCGACAGCAGCGGACCTACGCGGCTCCCTCCACCTGTCCACCCTTACGTTTCGCTCCATGTCTTACTGAAGTTCCTGATGCAACCAGTTGTGTGTAGTAAGTGCGCAGCGCAGATAGTCTAGGGATCTGCATGGTTAACCTTCACTTCGGCGACCCGGGTGCATATTCACATCTAACGTACAGTATCGCATGTTGTTAATAGGTATAATTATGGCTTTACATCGTTCTATCACTTCGCTCGCTACGGGGGCTCAAAGAACAGGAACTAACCAAAACTAACCCAAGGCATGCTCAAAATGGAGAAAAAATCCTTTATGTAAACATAACCTTAAAAATTAAAAAAAAACCCGACCACTGAACCATCTAGAGCACTTGCAAACAATTCAGAGACGTTATCGCTCATCTCTACTCCACAGCTCAGAACCAGAAGGGATCGACCCTATACCCTATGAGTAACCGGTAACCTATAGTAGCGTCTTCTGACAGCGGTCTGTTTTGACCTTTTCTGTTCGGTTCCAATACGCGACCCGACGTTGGCTGAATCAGCAGAATTACCTATGTGCATAATTGTGCATAATTTTCGATGCGGCAAACGAATCCATGTCTCTACGTCTACGTTCTAGAAAAATTTCTGTAACGCCTCTGTGGTGTAAAGGATATTGTGCTTGCCTCTCATTCCGACCATTGTTTATATAAAAGACAATGTTGCGGGTTCGATTCCCGTCGGTCGCAACAGATGTTTCGTTTATTGTTTTTTTTTATCAATTAACCTTTTTTTTCTTAATTTTGGGTTAGCCTTGAGTTGGTTTTGGTTAGCACTTGGTTAGTTTCCATTTCATGAGCGAAGCGAGCGGAGGGCCATGTAATGCCATAATTATATCTAATAACATAATGCGATACTGTACGTTAGATATGAATATGCACCCGGGTTACCGAAGTGAAGGGTAATCATGCAGACCTCCTAGACTCTCTACGCTGTGCACTTACACACAACCGGTTGCATCGCGAAACGTAAGGGTGGATAGGTGAAACAAGAGTCTAGGTACAGACCCCGGCCGTTTTATTTAAAGCTTCAAACCCTATCCCGGGGTATTATGTACGGTAGTTTTGCATGACCCTCCGCTCGCTTCGCTCGCTACGGGGGCTCAATCAACAAGAACTAACCAAAACTAACCCAAGGCTAACCCCAACTAACCCTAAATTGAGATAAAAAGGTAAATTATAAAAAAAGAAGTCTGTCGCGACCGACGGGAATCGAACCCGCAGCGCCTGCATGAGACGCAAGCACGCTACCTTCTACACCACCGAGGCCTTACAGAAACTTTGCTAGAACGTGGTGAAATATGCATTTAATCAAAAACGTGATGTTGGTTGCCTAACACGGGGTTTGAAGCTTTAAATAAAACGGCCGGGGTCTGTACCTAGACGCTTCTTAGGTGAAGGGAGCAGTGTAGGTCCGCTGCTGTCGTATGTCGCTAGAGTCTAATTACACAGCTTACCAAATAAATACGCTGTGCTAATTACTCATTCTAATTCATAAGCGTGGGTGCGCCGGAATGGATTGGAATATTGCGATATTCCACGCATGGGCATGCGTAATGCGTGTAAAGCTTTTAGCACGCAATGCTTCCAATTTTTGATCAATTGTTTCCAGAGGCTGGTGGTCTCGTGGTTAGATGGCTGGTTAGATAGTTGCGCTTGCGAATTTTGGGATATGACGGCTCGAGTACTGTTTGCCAAATGAAAGAACCCGGACGAAAAGAATGCGGGCAAAAAATGTCTTCGCATATTTAGATGCTGCCACATTTTTTTCCCAATAATCCTAATTTATTTTCTGTCTAGTTTCCTATAGTGAATTTACATATTTAAATTTCCTACTTGAATACTTAATTTTGTTATTTTCCTTAATACTACTGTCTTCTATTATTTACTATTTTATTTACACAGGGAAATACGGAATACGGAATACTATAATATTTGTAATATTTATATTTTATTCGCCTTCAAGCTATTTAAAATACGCGACAGTAGGCAACAGTGCGACGTTTACTTGGTTTTTAACGGGAGGCAGTTTCGTGATTGGTCGCAGGATATATTAAATACACTTTGACCCTAGACCAACACCTAATTTTTTTTACATATTTTAAAATTTCGGCAGCGACTTGCTTTAGCCATTGGCGTGGAAATTGCCGATGCCGGACTGTGTGGTTATTTATATTATTTGGTTTGTACGGTCTGGTGATATATAGGTTTTGTCGATTTTGCAAATTCTCTTTTTTCACTAGAAAGGGGGTGTCCTATAGAGTAGTTTAAGCCAAAAAAGTCGGAAGATCCGCTTTTTGACACAAATTTTCAGCACCACTTCACAAAAGCACTAGAAATATAGACAAAACACATCTCAACATCAATTGTCGGGTGAAAATATTAACTAGGATACATTTGCGTCGAACGAGAGACCTCCGTTTTGTTCCGGTCCTAATTTAAAGCGACTCATAGCCCCATTAGACAAAATTAAATTTTACTTGTAAATATCCATCCTCCTTTTTACTGTCAACTGTCACAATGGCCAAAACAAAAATTTTTAAGAAGGCACACTGTTGCCAGACGTTTACTGCAGTTTCGTTAGTAAAATTCATTAGAAAAATGGTGCGCTATAAGCGCAGCTTATTTACTACCAGCTAGTCATCTTGCGGCGGCATCCTTTGATTTGGGAAAGTCAATAACCAAGTTTTGCAAATTTTAGAAGAGGGTCATGACTTAATATTGTTTTAAACACTTGGGCATCTGAATAAAACTTTTGACAGTTCGTTTAATTTAAAATATGCTTTTTATACTACCGTGCGTAAAGTACTCACTTTACGCACTCTCTAAGATTCGTAAAATAGGCTTTTTTAATGTGCAGTGCGTAAAATAAGTTATTTTACGCACTAGTGCGTAAAGTAATTTAATAATATTTTTGTTTTTTCATATATTTTTCGGTAGTAGAAAAAATTTTGTATGCTACTCATGTGTAAAGTACCCTTTTTTATTCGATTTCAATTAATTTTTTTTATCAATATTCCCATTCATAAAAAAAGATTCACTTTACACACTTGTTGCATAAATAACTATTTTATCGTCAAAATCCTTTTAAAAATGATTTTAAAACGCACAATAATTGTACAAAAATCCGAAATTTCCGAACCTCTCAGGGCGATAGCCGAGGCTACGGACGAATTTGTCATGTATTTTGAAGCGAAAATTCATTTTAAATTCATTTGTGGAACTGAACCGCTCAGAGCACAGTGCCCGACATACCACCTTTCCGAAGATGTTGTTTGACACGGTTCTTGAATATTTAGTTAGGGGAACAGATGTCCTGGGAGGATATTCGCATGTAACAGGCAAAATGTCCATTCGGCAATGTCGATCGTTTCTTTATATGTGACGTGCACGATAGCATTTAGTCAGATGTCGTGACTGTTACATAGAATCAACAAATAAGTCTTCAATTATTTTAACACTTCATGCATGGCCCTCGGCTCGCTTCGCTCGCTACGGGGGCTCAACAAACAGAAACTAACCAAGTGCTAACCAAAACTAACCCAATTTTTTTTTCATATTTTGGGTTAGTTTTGGTTAACACCTGGTTAGTTTCTATTTGTTGAGCCCCTCTATTTGTAGAGAGCAAAGCGAGCGGAGGGCCATGCATGAAGTGCTTAAATAATTGAAGACTTATTTGTTGATTCTATGTAACAGTCACGACATACGACTAAATGCTATCGTGCACGTCTCATATGAAGAAACGTTCGGCATAGTCGAATGGACATCTTGCTTGTTACATCCGAATATGCGTCCTGGGAGTGAGTTTCACAGTGATGCAGTGCGCCAGACAAAGGAGTTCTTGTAAAGCGATGTTTTAGGTGTTTCCAGTTGTACGACGAACCGGTGCGCTCTTGCCGTCTATCCTGACTGTCTGACAGGCGTTGTCAGGGGCGGGATAAGGAGGGCCAAATCCTGGGAACATCTGCCGTAAAAGTATCTGTAAAACAGGGATTTCTCGGTCACATGTTTGCGGTCTTTCAGACTATCCAGATTCCGTGTCAACTCCGGGTCACCGACGAGACGCACAACTCTCTTCTGAACGGAATCCAGTAGCTTTAGGGTGTGCTCTGGCGTGGCACCCCAGATGTGTGAGCAATATTCTAAGCACGGTCTTATTTGCGCTTTGTAAAGCAAGAGCAACTGCTGCGGTGTATACATTCTTTGTTGCGAAATAGCGTACCAAGCTTCTGGGAGGCTGATTTTGCGACGTTAGCAACGTGGTCATGCCAGGACATATAGCTGTTGACCAAGACCCCCAGTAGTCCGATTGAATGAAGATGAAGGGATGGTCGATCCTGCCATAATCATATCATTGCCCGCCGTATGGTAAACGTGGCTGCTTGGATGATTTTTCAATGTGCATTTGCATTCATACATCGAAATGAAAGAGACACTCATTCGATTACACTATTCCTTTGTAGGTATGTATATATTCGTCAAATATTTCACTTCATACATGGCCCTCCGCTCGCTCCGGGGGCGTAACCAAACAAACCTAACCCAAACTAACCCAAGACATTCCCAAATGAGGAAAAACAAACTAAAAAATATTTGCATTTTCGACTGACAAATTTCAATTTTTTTTTATTTCCGGCATGCCTTGGGTTAGTTTTGTTTGGTTGCGCCCCCGAAGCGAGCGGAGGGTCATGCGTGAAGTGGAATATTAAATATACTTAAATAGTAAACAACACTGTTATTCCCCATAAGACAATGTGCAACTTTTGGAAACACTGTGCCAGGTCCCCGGTGTCGGTTACTAAAATTTCATTATTTTCACGTTACAATTTCAATATTTTCTCGTTACACCTGGGAAAGTCGTAGTGGAAGTTTGCCCTTCTAGGGCAATTTAGGCTCAAAACACGGATATTTTTTCGGCTCAAATGTGGCGAATCCTCCGATTTTTTTGGCTTAAGCTACTCTATAGGACACCCCTTTTGTAGCGAAAAAAAAGAAAATTTGCAAAATCGACACAACCTATATATCATCAAATTAAGGGTCTGATGATATATAGGTTGTGTC
>MU192990.1:1865-26052 GCA_016904865.1 Pissodes strobi | reverse complement strand
TATATATATATTAAACACAAGAGAGGTAAAATTAAAAAAATATAACTGTTGACTATTTAAAACCATCACAATTAATATTTATTAAATGGAGTTCAAAAATGCTAGTCTATTATTTTTAAGGTAGAGCATATGCATATAAGCGTATCGCGTAGGAATACCAATTTTTAAGTTTGATTTTGACGTGATACTTTTTCAGTTATCTACTTTTATTTGAAAATATTAATGACCTTAAAACTATCACCTACGAACAAGCACTGAAAGTTGTAAAAAGTTTTGAGGGAAACTAAACGTAAGTTACCAAGTAATCTACATTTCGTAATCGTCAAGATCGGGTTATTCGTCTTCTATTTCATGTTGGTGTTTGGAACCTTTGGCATAACGTACTAAAACAGAGTTTTTTCCAAAATACCGAAACAGAATAAATGCACTCACCGCGCGTTTCGCTAACCATGTTAGCATCATCAGAAGATGATTAAAAAAGTTTTAATCATCCCCTGATAATGCTAACATGGTTAGCGAAGCGCGCGATGAGTAATTACCTCCTATAAATGGGCCGACTAGCTAATATTAAAATTAGCAGTGACGTCATCCTAAGTGGCCTATACCTTTTTTGCCATAAGAAAAGCACTTAGAGGAGCCAAGAGGAGCCCAGTAAAAGTATTAATTATTTTATCGCGCCTACTTGCGTATTTAACGTTGATTGCCACGCTGCGCTGGATCACTGGAATGTGAATTTCCATTCGCCATCTTCGATAATATATTCTGTATCCAGTGCTGCCAGATTGGGCGCTTTATCATAATTTGGGCTACTTCTCACTGTAGTTTGCCATAAATAATTATACCTAGTATAATAGAAACGTAAAATATTTGTTTTAGATTACACTTGACACTATATTAGATACTTAATGTAAAAGTTTGCTTAAAACCGGAAAGTGAAGCATAACCGAATCAAAAAATTTAAGAAAATAGACGTTGCTTAGCAATTACCTAATTATTTTATACAGGGTGTTTCCTAACTTCGGTAAAAAAATTTAACTGGTGAACACGTAATTTTAAGACGAAAATGTGGTATAAAATTTTCTCGAATTGAAAAATTTTTTTTCGTGTTTTCTTTTTATTAATAAATAATAAGAAGCGACATTCGAATAATATTTGCACAACTTAATAAATGGTTTGAGCACTTTATTTTGTGTTCATGTTGAACTTCTCAATTAGTTCATTGGGTGAAATCCGGGTAACGACTACTAGAATTTCGCAAAAATCTAAATTATTTTCTTGATCACGTCACAAGAATCTCATCATTTTGTTCTTTAAATAAACGAGTACGCATTGCGCAAACACAAAATAAAGTGCTCAAACTCTTTATTAAAGTGTGCAAATATTATTCGAATGTCGCTTCTCATTATTTATTAATAAAAAGAAAACACGAAAGAGGTTTTTTTTCAACACCCTGTATTTTGAAAACGAAGCGACGTTCGAAAAAATTTTATACTTCATTTTTGTCTTAAAATTACGTGAGGATTCATCAGTTTAATTTTTTTACCTAGGTTAGGAAACACTCTGTATAAATATTCAGCTAGTTCCATTTAAAAACATAATTTCAAATGTCATTCAACAAATGCTGTAAAAATTAGAGTCCAACTAAATATACGTTTAAATAGCTTACAACTCAAATAATGTCTGAAACTAACTCTAAATCTGGCAATTCTGCCTCCTGTCAGTTGGCGTACTTTCGACGTTCGACCGGGTTCTTAATTTTTCTTCTGATCGATTTTGATTGTTTTCTGTTAATATTTTATAATATCAGTACTTTGTTGTGTTTAGATTTATGTGAAAAATGCTGTGCGGTGGAAACTAGCCGAAAAGGCCTAAAGTTCATGTTTTTAGCTTTCCAAAATGTTTGAACTTGACCTGTTGCTTCGTGTAATAAGAGTTTATTTTGTGCTCGTTTATTGTGTACAGCAAGTTTATAAAATTTGTTCCTGTTAGCTAATTTTGGGGTAAGTGATATTTACTGTAATCATGCCTTATAGAGGCTGTAATCCAATGTTTGCTATATGCCCTCAGTGGTCAAAAAACTTCATGAACTAAAACGAGACAAAGTATTAAAACATGGGTATTCTCTTAGTTTAAAGGCTCTTTTTCCATCATGTATAGAAAGGCAAAATGGTAAATTAGCTCTAATCCTTTTATTATACAGGCTCTGAAAGGTTTTCTTAATAATATATCACATTCAAAAGACACAGCAGTGCATCTGAAATGAGAGATAACTACATTTTTAAGTGGATATTGCTGTCATCTTGTTTAAAAAAATAAGTTGTGACTTTTGCAATGAAAACTTAACTTTAAATGGACTTTGTTTTGTAGAAAATTCTTACAATTTCATTAATTCCTTAAGTCGTGGGGCTCTTTTATATCCTCGTGAACAAGTAGTGGACGTAGTTTCAACAGCCTATATTATATTTAAGAAACTGATTAATGAGTTCGAAGACACATTTTTAGATATTTGCAATAAAAAGTTTCATCTTTGTGAGCTGTTGTTAAACTATCTAAATCAAAACAGCCCTTTGACTCCTTTTGAAAATTGTAATATACACCTAAAAAATGATATTTCAAAAATTGTTCTTTGCAGCATTTCAAATACACTCGGTATCCTTGCTGAATGTGAAATCTTGGATGAAGCGCCCCCAGGGCCACCCGGCGCCGCGGCGCCAGTTTTCATTTAAATATGTAATGGATCTTCTGCTGAGCTGTTGATACTCCTTTATTTTATGTAAATATTCTTGCCTTAATGCAACTATTCACTGCGACTCCATTATGATTATTCTGTTATCAATTTTTGTATTTAAAGCCACAGTCTAATAAAAACACCTCGTAGTGTTGATAAATATTTGTATTTTTTATAATCAGGATAGTCTTTAAAATATTCTTCGTTTTTGTGTAGGTACTTTATTTTCTTTGTACAAATTATAAACAATCCTACGAATAACGTCCAATAAATTACCAAATGCTTGCATGCCAACATTAGAAATATTAACGTGAAGAGAGATAAAGTAATGAATGAAAATAATGAAGATGGCGGTCGAAGTGCGTCAAACATTTCATTCATGTACGTTCACAACGGCGCGCCTGCGTGATGCTTCTCCTGGCGGCACATCATAGGCGTAAAATTTTAGGGGGCATCTGTTCAAAGTCAGGTAACATTGAAATATAACTACTGATTATGTTTTTCATAAATTCTAGCTGAATATTTTCACAAAAGTTTAAAAGAATGTTGCAGCACCGAACTTGTTGTGGTATTAATATATTAGTTTTTAAGTAAAAATCTACTCTTGAGGTAAACGCTAGTATATCGTTTGTAGCCTCACTGCACAGGAAACACCTTTCAGTTTGCCATCTCACCAAAACTCACTATTAAAATAGTCATCTCATTTCCGTCGGTTTCAAGAGTGTTTTCTATTTTGGTCTATTTCCTGATTAGGTTTATACACAAATACTTCTTACTGCTACCACTTCGTTGCACACGAAACAATTAGACATTTGAATTAATTTAGAAAACCCTTAAACAACGATAATTCAACCAAAAAACGCATAGACAAAACCTTGGAAAATCCTCCGGAAAAATACTTAACTAAAATAGTTCAGATTTTCCGAACTAAAATGTTTGGAATTAATTCTATTAATGTGAACATAAAATGCGTTACAAATTCAAATTCATTTGGATAGGTATTTGATAAAAGATAAAATAAACACCTTCATTGTTTTTACTTCTATTTGCAAGATCGTGTCCTTGGCTTCTCAACAGATCTTCCGCTTGCAAAGAACGATTTTCAACTTATGTTTTTTTTAATTTAGATAGGCATGGATTATTCTAATTTTTTGAAAATCAGTCCAAGTACAACAGTTTTAATACTCAAAACTATAAACCGTTAACATAATGGAATCATAATAATGGTTGATATATTATCTTTACACTGGATATGATAAAACTATTGAAAAATAAATGAAAACGTCCATGATCGTATTTAATAAAAAAAAGTTTTTGAAAACACTATGAGGAAACGTTGTAGAGTCGAAGTAATGACAAAATAAGTGAAGAGATATGTTTTAAATACACAATCCAATAAAGTGATGAAGAGATTAAAACCAAAGAGCAGTTCTTCAGCTTTTTCAATAATGGAAACTCCCAAAAGTGGTTCATAGTGGGTGTCTTGGCGCCGATGGCCCAATGCAGGCACTCTCGCGGGTCAGTTTGGCGCTGAGAAGGGCTGCTTGTTTTATGAACCCTCTTCGGAGGGGGATTGGTCCGTCAGAGCATCTCCGTTAAAAACTGAGCCACTGGTTGGTAATAAGAGGGGCACGCAAGTCGAGCTAGGCATACCTCGGCCTTAGTCCATAGGATCTGTTGAACGAGCTGATACTGACTCGGACGCTATTCCCCACCGAGGGTACCACTGCTCTGCCCTCGGAGGAGGTGACTCCGGACCCCTGGACACCAGGATGGATCGGAAATTTGTCTTCGGACATCCTGAGTCCTTGCGGTTCCCCCCTGCGTGGGGCCCTAAAGGCACAAACGCATAATCCAAAGTGAGATCCTCCAAGTGAACAGTTGACTAGTTGGGTGTCTGGTGTAGCTTTAGCCGTCGGAGCGATGAAGACAACATAGCACGTACCCGAAACGTGCCTAGCTGTGGCCGATGTAACCCTGTGAGGGGCGTCCAATCAAGCGCGGGTGAACGGCGGGTAATTTATCTCTCTTGGGTTAGTTTCACTTAGCCTTAACTTATTTTAGTCATCTAAACCGATTCTGACGCATTATAATTAATTTTAATAGATTTGGTTAATTCTGGTTAGTCGTCCAATCAAGTTTCAGTTAGTTTAACTGAATCTCAACTTACTGTAGTAATTTGAACGGTTTCCGATACGTTGTAAACAATTTTAATAGAATGAGTTAGTTTTGGTTAGTCGTCAATTCAAATATCGGTTAGTTTTATAATCACTTTTAATAGAATTGGTTAGTCGCCCAATCAACTTTCAGTTAGTTTCTCTTATTCTCAACTTATTTTCGTTATTTGAGTCGGTTCCGATACGTTATAATCCATTTTAAGAGATTTGATTAGTTCTGTTTAGTCGTCTAATAAATTTTCGGTTAGTTTCACTTAGTCTCAACTTATTTTACTTACTTGAGCTAGTTCTGTTACGTTATAATCAATTTCAACAGATTTGGTTAGTTTTGGTTAGTCGTCTAATCAACTTTCGGTTAGGTTCACTTAGTCTAAACTTATTTTAGTCGTTTGAGTCGGCTCCAACACGTTATAATTAAGTTTAATAAATTTGGTTAGTTGTAGTTAGCCGTCTAATCAATTTCCGGTTAGTTTCACTTAGTCTGTACTTATTTTAGTCATTTCAGTCGGTTTCGATATGTTGTAATCAATTTTTATAGATTTGGTTAGTTTGGGTTAATCGTCTGATCAACTTTTGGTTAGTTTCACTTAGTCTTAACTTATTTCAGTTATTTGAGCTGGTTCTGATACGTTATAATCAATTTTAATAGATTTGGTTAATTTTGGTTAGTCGTTCAATTAACTTGCGGTTAGTTTCCCCTTCCTAGATCTGTGGTTAGTTTCACTTAATCACAACCTATTTTAGTCATTTGAGTTTAATAAATTTGATTAGTTTTGGTTAGTTGTCTAATCAACTACCGGTTAGTTTCACTTAGTCTCAAGTTATTTTACTTACTTGGGCCGGTTCCGATGCGTTGTAATGAGTTTTAATATATTTGGTTAGTTTGGGTTAGTCGTCGAATCAACTTTCGGTTATTTTCACTTAGTCCTCAATTTATTTTACTTATTTGAGCGAGTTCCGATAAGTTATAATCAGTTATGCATAAGCCGTGTCGTGACATTCACTAAAATTTACCGTATCATGATGCGACCTTGGAAACTCACTGTCAAGAAACCAAAGTATTCATCTGAACCGGCTCCGATACGTTATAGTCAAAAATAACGTTTCTGGTTAGTTTTCGTTAGTCGCCAAAATTCGGTTCGTTTTGGTTAGTTTTAACTTACTTAAATTTGTGTAACCTATTTCGGTAACATTTTAGCCCGTTTTGGTGCTTTTGGTTACTTTTGATTAGTTTTGGTTAGTCATTCAATCAACTTTCCGATATGCATAACCAATTTTAAAGTTTTTGATTAATTTTGGTTAGTCGCCAAAAATTGGTTAATTTGGGTTATTTTTATCTTACTATATTATTTTAAATCTGTTTCGATACGTTTTAGCCATATTTGATGCTTTTGGTTAGTTTAGGTTAGATTGGGTTAGGTTGGGTTAGATAGTCTTCGTGGGTAGTCGTTCAATCAATATTCAGTTAATTTCAGTTAGTTTTAATTTTAGTCATTTCAATCGGCGCCTGTACGTTATAATCGAATTTTATGTTTTTGGGTTAGTTTGGGTTAGTCGCCAAAATTCCGTTCGCTTTGGTTAGTTATTTTTAATCTGTTCCGATGCGTTTTAGCCTTTTTTGGAGCTTATAGTTACTTTCGGTTAGTCGTTGAATCAACTTTCGGTTTATTCCAGTTAGATCCAATTTATTTTAGTAATTTCAACCGGATCCAATAGGTCATAACCAATTTTAATTCTTATGCTTAGTTTTGGCTATTTGCCAAATTTCGGATACTTTGGGTTAGTTTTAACTTACTTTAATTTTTTTTAATTTGTTCCGATTCATTTTAACCCTTTTTGTGCTTTTGGTTACTTTTAGTTAGTTTAGGTTAGTTTGGGTCACAACTTTCGATTAGTTTCAGTTAGCTTTAAATTATTTTTGTCACTTGAGCCGATTTCATCCTCAGAATCAGACTAACACGATCTCTCACGTATCATTACATGATATGCCAAATGTAGCATGCAATTTTTCGTGGGGTATCAACCCATAAAAGGACAACAAAAACATGTTCAATGTTAAAATTGGGATATAACGAGCAATTTATTGTTGAGGACAATTTTAATCAAAGTAATAAATTAAATCGTGGGTGACTTTTATATCCCCAAGGACAAGTTATAAAATGTTGTGTCTGTGACTTACTTAATATTTAATAAATTAATACATAAATTAGGGGACATATTTCTAGAGACTTATAATAAAAGATAGTTCATGCTTCATTTAATTTTGGAATATTCTATGGAACATGAACATGTCTCACATTTCGATGGATGCTTTAATCATAATAAAATAGACGTTTTAAAAATAATTCTCAAAAGTATTTTCAATACCCATTTAAAAATGATTGCACTAAAAATAGCGATCATTTAAAAGAAAAGAAAGGAAAAAGAAAACTCGATATATTAAAGAAGTAGGCTATATACCTACCTATACATGCATAAATATATTTTTTCTTTAAACGTCAGTAAATCCGTCATTACTCGAATGTGTAGGCGGCAGTGAAGTTTCATTTTTCCTCCGCCGGAGCTTTACTTTTCACTTTTCCGCCGGCGGAGGTAAAAGTGTTATCATAGCAACATAGATACAATACAAACAAACATCAAAATAAGCGTCAACAACTCAAGAGTTATTAAACTAAAATTTGTATTTATCACTCAATGTCTGACTGCATTTCTAAAAATCACTAATTTAGGAACAAATTGGTTATTATTTAATCGAACTTACTCAATAACTGCTTATCAATACGGAATTGGAAACGCAATCTTAAAAAAATAATTATTTTCTTCAAACGTCAGTAAATCCGTCATTACTCGACAGTGTAGGCGGCCGTGAAGTTTCGTTTTTCCTCCGCCAGAGCTTTACTTTTCACTTTTCCGCCGGCGGAGGTAAAAGTGTTACCATAGCAACATAGATACAATACAAACAGACAACAAAATAAGCGTCAACAACTCAAGATTTATTAAACTACAATTTGTATTTATCACTCAATTTGTGACTGCATTTCTAAAAATCACTAATTTAGGAACAAATTGGTTATTATTTAATCGGACTTACGCAATAACTGCTTATCAATACGGAATTAAAATGCAATCGGAGACGCAAAAAAATAATTATTGTTGACAGTGTCCACTGACAGCTTTATGTGACATTATATTCACCGACACCGGTCTAAGCAAGGCCACCTACGACCGTGGTCTAAGCCGCCTTGCGAACCCATTTATCTTTAATAATAATTAGATATTATTACTATTAAAAAGAGATGTTTTTGCATTAATTTGTCGACATTTGAAGAAAAAACAGCATATTTTATTTGGAGGAAAAGTTACTTTTCATGGCTTGCTCTCTATTACCAGCCTCACTCCGTTCGGCTGTTAAACACGAGCGCGCCATGAAAAGTATCACTTTTCCTCTTTTCCTACATATAAAATAATATACTATTGTTGACAGTGTCCACTGACAGCTTTATGTTACATTACTACAGCAACAACCTGTGCCTATTCACTGACACCGGTCTAAGCCGCCTTGCGATTTGCGAACCCAATCTTTAATAATAATTAGATATTATGAAGTTTCATAATATTGTATATGCATGAGTATCGTTCGAGACTGCTAGACGTGTATAAATTCGCTCCGACTTTTTTAAAGTTTTTGATAGTTTATTCTATTAAAACGAACCAGTGTTTGGTATCAAAAAAGGCAGAATATTTTCGGTAACATATTGCATCAAATTGGAAGTGAATTGAAACTGTTTTGAGTAAGTGAAACTACATATATGCAATTTGGTTATCTTGAAAAATAATATTTAAAGTATCGTAAAAAATATCGAGTGAAACCTTATCAGCAGATAAAGCAAACAACAACAACAACAACAAAAAAAGTAGTTCTGTGTGGTGCCTACAATTTAAGCTGAAATAAATATAAACCGTACCAGTGGCGTGGTGTTACCAAGGCCTGATATGATCAATAAGCAAAAATGAAAAATGGAATGTTCAATATGTAAAAGAATTCAGCAACCGGCAAAGGATAATGAAAACCCCTGTTTCCCTTGTGATACATGCAAAAGAATTGTTTGTTCAGACTGCAGCGAACTCACTCCATCTGAATTAAGATGCATGCTATTACAAAAAAGAACTCTGAAATTTTGTTGCAAAAAATGCAAAGGCTCTGAAATAATGGAAATCTTACAAAAAACAATCGAAGACAAGGCAAGAATTATTAAAGATCAAGAAACTATAATACAACTACTACAAGAAAAAATTAACAACACAGAAAAGCAACAAAACACTCCATTGTATTCCACAGTCCTAAGAAATGAGAGGGTGAAAGTATCAAACAATTTCCCAAAAATAATGTTAAAGCCAAAGCAGAATCAAAGTACTGATCAAACAGTGAAAGATATGAATACAAACATCAACCCAGTGGAACTAAAACTTGGTATCACTAATGTAAAAAAAACAAAAAATGGATCAGTAATTGTAAACTGTCAAACAAAACAAGAAATTGAAACACTAAAAATTGAAATGGAAAATAAGCTTCAAAATGCATATGAGGTACAACTAACAAAAATGAGACAACCAAGGATTAAAATAATCAACTTTAATCAAGAAATGGCAGCAGATCAGATCCAAAATTCTTTAATACGACAAAATCAGTTAAAAGGGGAAGTAAAGGTTGTCTATATTAAAAATACAAGGCAAGGCCCAAGGACGATCACCTGTGAATGTTCACCTCAAGCATATTATGAAATAATGTCTATGAAAAAAGTATGTATCGGCTGGGAGAGACATATGGTTTACGAAGATTTAAGTGTCCCAAAATGTTTCAACTGCCAGGGTTTTTACCACAAGAAGGACAACTGTACATTTAAAACCGTTTGTGCCAATTGCTCAGAAGAACATCATATAAGCCAATGCAATAATCAGATTCCCACGTGTAAAAACTGTATCATGTCGAACCAAAAATACAAAACGAAGTATGAAGTTGATCATAAATGTGATAGTCGAGAGTGTCCAAGCCTGGCCTACCACACTGCTGTCCTTAAAGGTAAAACCAATTATAATTTATAACTAATGGATATAGACGAAGAAAATATATTAAATGAACTCGAAAATGAAATATTTGAAGATAGAAAAATGAAGTCAGAAAATATGGAACAGTTTACTAAAAGGGTTGAACTCTTGAAGAGCAGCACGCACTTTAACATTCTACACCTTAATATAAGAAGTGCTTTTAAGAACTTTGATGAGTTTCTGATATTTTTAACATCCTCTAATCTAGGTAGTGATATTGATGTAATAGCTCTTGGTGAAACGCGATTTATTCACTCTACCTCAGATTTTACAATTCCTGGATTTATCACCAGTTTTAACCACAGTAATTTAAATCAGAATGACGGCATGCTAATTTTTGTTAATAGCAAAATTAATTTTAACATCACGCATACAGTCTTACCCTTAACCAAAGTAACCTTATCAAACTTAACCTTTAACAAGGATAAAACTTTTTTCAATATATTAACTTGTTACAGATCACCTTCTACAAGGGAAAATTTATTTATAGAGGATCTGGATAATTTCATTTCCAACATAAACAAAAAAGATTACGATATCATTATAGGAGATTTAAACTTTGACATACTAGATGACGCTGTTGCAATGAGTAATAACTATTTAAGTATGCTTATGTCTCACGGATTTACTTCATATATTAATACTTATACTAGAATTACATCTCATACACAATCCTGCCTAGATCACATATTTGTAAGGTCAAAGTAAACTGCAAGTAAAGTTGAGTACAATGCCTCGGTAATTAACACAAATATAACAGATCACTTTCCGGTGTATTTGTCCATAAACAGCATACATAACCCTTTGGCTAAAAAAAAGATAACTTATAAACAGATTAAAAAATTTGATAGTGAAGCGTTTCACGATTTAGTATCAAGAACGCAATGGAATATAGTACTTTCGCTTAAGAACGCATCACTAGCTTATGACAAATTCATGGACATTTTGACTAGCCTAATAAATCAATGTACAACCACAAAGAATATAAAAGTAAAAGAAAATAAAAAAATTAAACCATGGATTACCGAAGGAATAATAATTTCCATTAAACATAGGGACAAATTAAAAAAACAGGTAAATAAAAACAAACAAAACATAGAACTTTTTAATAACTATAAAAACTACAGAAATCAACTTAATAGAATTATATCGACTGTCAAATCCAATTATTATGCAAACATTTTAGAAAACAATAAAGACATAAAAAAAATTTATAAAGTTTTAAAAGAGGCGACAAATGAGAACACTAGTAAGACAGTAGAAGAAATGAATATTGTGAATAATGAAACAAATGATACTTTCTCTTGTGCTAAAGACATGGCTAATTATTGTAATAAATACTTTGCAGAAGTCGGCGTAAAATTAGCAGAAAAAATTGATAAACCCCCTACTAACTATAAAATAAATTACCCACAAATAAAAGAATCTATGTTTTTAAAACCGGTTGACGAAAATGAAATTATCTCCCTTATCAAAACTTTAAAAGAAAATAGTTCTCCCGGATTTGATCAAATAACATCGAAATTAGTAAAAAAATATCACAGCTTTCTCTCAACACCTCTTGCTCACATAATTAATCTAATATTTCAAAGTGGAGAGATCCCAGAACAACTCAAAATATCAATAATTTCTCCAATATATAAAAATGGTAATAAAACCCACATAGCGAACTATCGGCCCATCAGTCTTATAAATACCACAACAAAAATCTTTGAGAAATGGTTAAGGGTGAGATTGAATGATTATGTGGCAAAACATAATATACTAAGTGAAAACCAATATGGGTTTAGACAAAACACGAGCACATGTGATGCAATGTTTGAACTGGTAAATCAAATTAAAATCAACTTAGATAAAGGCAGCAAATGTGCGGCAGTGTTTCTTGATCTGGCAAAGGCTTTTGACACGGTACCTCATGAGGCTCTTTCAAGTGTCCTTGAACATTATGGGGTGAGGGGTATTGTGCTGAAACTTTTAAAGAATTATCTATTTCAAAGAAAACAAATGGTTAAAATAAAAAATACTCTGAGTGACCCGGAGGAAGTAAGGGTGGGCGTCTCCCAGGGAACTGTTCTTGGACCAGTCTTGTTCTTGGTATATATAAACTCATTATTAAAAACTAAGGTTGATGGAACAGTAATTTCATACGCAGATGACACTGTTATAATTTTTAATGACAACACTTGGGAAGATATAAAGATCAAAGCACAACAGGGCATTAGTAGAATAAAAAACTGGTTAGATTATCATAGACTTTCCTTAAATATTAGCAAAACAACGTTTATAGCATTCTCAATAACAAACATTAATCGACCAAAATTTAACTTACAAATAAATAATAACTTTGAAATAAACATGTCTGAAAAAACGAAATATCTAGGAATCATGATTGACCAAAATCTCAAATGGAATGAACAAATAAAATCTCTTGTAATTAAATTACGAAGATTTATACACAAATTTTATGAATTAAGAAAGTTTATGAACCGTAAACAACTTATAATGATTTATAGGTCGCTGATAGAGTCAATCCTTCGATATGGCATGGTTGTTTGGGGGGGTGCGTATGGTGCAGCCTTACAGCCTCTTAGAGTTATACAAAATCGCATTGTTAAAACTATGTTCAGAAAACCATCACTTTATCCGACAGCTCTCCTTTACAACAGTGAAATACTGAACATAAGAACACTGTATCTATACTTGTGTTGTATTTTCATATATGGAAAGCCGCTTTTAAGAGTCACTGCCAAACATTCTCATAACACAAGAGCTGGTTCAAATAACCGCTTGATGACACCAACGTGTCAGCGTGATGCCAGCCAACGTTATGTTACCACGGTTGCTCCCAAAATTCATAACAAGCTCCCGAGGAACATAACAAATATAACCACAGTACATAAATTTCGATCAGGGGCTAAACAATATATCGCTGGAAATTTGGATTTATTTAGGGATATTCTGTAACAAATGGAACACATTTTAATAATTAATTAATTTATTCACCACATGTCATACGGTGATTATATGGATATATTTTGATTGTATGGATATATTTTAGTTTTAGTTGTTTTTGTATTATAGCACATACAGGTGCATGCACCTAGGTGCTCAGTCATCATTCATTATCTGTAAATTGTTATTAACTTTAATGTTAAACTGTAAATGTATAGTATGTAATAATATAAATAAATAAATAAATAAATAAATTACTATTAAAAAGAGATGTTTTTGCATTAATTTGTCGACATTTGAAGAAAAAACAGCATATTTTATTTGGAGGATTATTATTTGCTCTCTATCACCAGCCTCACTCCGTTCGGCTGTTAAACACGAGCGCGCCATGAAAAGTATCACTTTTCCTCCATATAAAATAATATACTATTTTATAACTAAAAATGTTTACTTTGAGAACTATTTCTGTAAATGTTTAATGTATTTTCATGCCTTGTGTTCTATAAAATATTTAGGTTTTATACCTAAACACTTCCTTAAACACTATGTTAGGCTCGATGATAGGTAAATAGGTAACATGCATTCCTACTTTATACCTACTAAAATACATTTTTTTTATTATATTAAGTAATAATAATTAAGAGAACGTGTGGAATAATTCAGTATATATATTTATGTGAAATTATATATTTTTTCAGTAGTATAAAAAATGTATTATGCATAAATACAAATCCTGAATTTTGGCGCAGGTGTAGGGGAGTTGGGAGCCTGCATTTAATACTACACCTAGTATTAAACCAAGACTCAAACATAACTTTGAGGATTTGTCAAGAAGTGTCATATAGCGTTCTTTAAGACAAGTTAATTATTGATAATTTTCATAGCTATTAGTATATGTATTCCTTTATTTGTTTACAATTGCACGGCCTAAATCGATGACGACACACGACAAGCACTAAGACCTTGTTATTGAGTTGGTTTTAATATATCTGGTTACCAGTTCTACAACAGATCTTTATGGTCGGTACAGTTAATAGGAGAATATCTCGCTGGTAGCTCTAATCAACTATGGTTTAGACGTTTGACACTTTAAAAGGCGGGAATATCTCACATTGAACTCACGTTTTGTTTGTTGATTATTGATCTTAAGAAAGCTGAAGAGAATTCAGACAATTATTTGTTAATTTTTGTTTTTATGTCGGTACCCAAATTATGGATAGCAAGCGCTGTTATGATTTCACATCAAATGAAATAGAAGTGTTGGTCAGTTTAGTGGAGGAGTATAAGGACATTGTAGGCAAGCACATATTGATTTCACTATGTATTTTATTTTCATTTAAGATATTTTGTTGAGTGCAAGAAAGCAGACAGGATTACTAACAATAGGAAAGAGTTAGAACGGCCGGCCAATTACGCTATTCCCACCACGTGTCGAGCTAACAAAACCGGACCGCGTCGCGCTAAACAGGCAGAATCCACCCGGATTCTCAAAGCAGAAGTCGCCAGCCAGCCTGCCGCCTAGACCAGACCAGAGGGCCGCCAATGTAAGCCGCCCAGCCTAAACCGGACCCACGCCGCTTCCTGCAGATCGCCGCCATGAGGACTGCCAACAGCGACCCTCGTTGCCGCCTTTCTTGTCAATCTTCACTGCTACTGCATAGGTATTAACGTAGGTACTACGCATTCATCTGTACACCCTCTCTCTTTCTCTCTCACACACACAATACACTCTCCCTCTCCCTCACTTACATTACACTACGCCTGGTTTGTGTCTCAGTCCAACCAGTCTCACCTTTTTTCCCTCTTTCTGCTATACGCCGGTTTGTGTTCTCAGCCCGACCGGGCCCTATCTTCTCTCTCTCTCTCTCTCCTCTCTCTCTCTCTCCTCTCTCTCGCTCTCTCTCCTTTGTATCGCGGGCGGTCATCAAAAGCGGAAGTGGTTTACGCGTAATTGGGATATTCGGTGTACCATCCTCTCCATTTATCTAATCCATCGCAATTATGGGGATGCTTTTTCTGGTGCATTTATAGGTCTTTTGTAATAGAACGAATGACACCTCCTTAGAAATATATCGCTTAACGATGTCGTTAGCAAGGTTTCAATTTTTATTGGGTCACCTTCGATTTTTCGATAAAAGAAGCAGAGAAGAACGCTAAAAAATTGACAAATTGACAGCAATTAGGAGTTAACGAAAATTGGCAAAAATATTTTTCCTTATCGGAATTTGCCACAGCGGATGAGATGTTGCCAGGTTTCAGAGGAAAATGTTCATTCAGGGTTTACATTCCTAGTAAGCCCAATCGATATGGGATCAAGATATATGCGCTGGTAGACGCCAAGATGTTTTACTGTGCAAATCTTGAAGTATACATAGGAAAACAACATCCAGGACCGTATAAACTAGATACCGCAAATATATCTTTATTACCACGGATCTGCCTACCAAATTCGGATACTAATAGAAATTTTACAATGGACAATTTTTTTACCAGTCTACAGTTATCTGAACTTCTACGAAATGAGCACAGACTGACCATGGAACCATGCGTAAAAATAGACCGGAAATCCCCACACAATTCAATATAAGGCGACCAGAAAAATCCACAATGTTTGCATTTAGAAAAAAAAAACTACTCTTTTATCGTATATCCCTAAACCACGTAAGAACGTCATCCTTTTATCCACAATGCATTATGATCACGAAATAAACGAATTAACAGGTAAACCATCTGTTATTATGGATTATAATGCCACAAAATCTGGAGTCGATATTTTGGATAAAATGTGTGAAGCCTACAATTGTGCTCGAGGCACTTGTGGGTGACCTATGGTAATATTTTATACCCTCCCAAATATTGCGGGTATCAACAGTTACATAATACATAAAAACAATACGAATGCACCTAAAACGCCACCAAGACGACTTGTTCTCGAACAATTAGGATGGAGCTAGTAGGTGGACATATTCAAGATTCATGGAAATCTTCTCGATAGACATTCCACATAACGCCCCTGTGGCCACTCATGGACGCTGTTATTGGCGTGGTTCAAAAAAATAGAAAAACTAAGTATTCATGTAAAAAATGTCTTAGATTTATGTGTTTGGAACACTTACAGGGGATTTGTCCAGATTGTTCTCAAAACCCTCACTGAATCTCGACTGATTTCTTACTTGGATTTACGTTTAGTTTAAAATTCTTTGTTTTTTTTTTAATTAGTTTAAAATACCTTGTTTTCGTTTTTTACGATTGATTTCTTAGTTTTATGAGGAGAATTTATGCTTCTGTTATTTTCTTTTATACCTATTTGTGTTCTTTTGCGCGAAAAAAAATAAAGTGTGTTTTTTTTCCTTTTTATGGCTTATTTTGCAAGTTAAAAAGTCTTAAACAGCTTTTTCTGCATTTGATGCTTAGTCGGTTCCACAGACCGACGTTAAGGCAACTGTATTTTTTTTTCACGTTAAGGAAGGAAGGTTAATACCGTTATCGTTCGAACCTTATCGCCTTCGTTTCAAGTTTCCGCAAATCTTCTACGCAATAGGCCGCGTGTATCCACAACCGTCAGGACCGTGTCAGGAGGAGCTATTTTGGACCGCTGTTACACCGTTGAACGAGTACCTAGTAGATAATTGGACTCGCATTTCCCGTACTGAAAATAGCTTCGTCATCGCAGTACCGTCTTGCCATTTGATACTGCGGCGTCGTTTCTATTCTCTAAGTAATGTCATACCGTTACGTTTCGCATACCATAACCCCCCCTCCCCCTCTGGCAATATTTTAATTTCTTTATTCTTTAGTCGAGTCTTTTGGGTTAGCATAAGTCGCATATGAGTAACTCTTTAGTTAAGTATTAATAATAATTATTTAGGTTAGCCTCGATTTGGATAGGTTGGATTAGCATAAGATAATTTTTTCGTTGCAACGCTAGGTTAGCATGGGTCATCAGGGCTTTGCATCAACCATGCTTTATATTTCAAGTTGGCAAATAGAGATGCTGTATTGGGTTTGTTTTTGAAATTGTGTGTTTTCTTTCTAAATCTCTTCCTGCCAGTATTCAGTTAATTAAGCTAATTCTAAAGGCAGCCGGCAACCACACAGACATGCGCAATTGACCCCTGGTTAGCCGTTTCTCCACTGCTTAAAAGCCACCCGGTGCGAAGTGGGTCATCTACCACTATAATCCAGATGCGGTGGCGCCCGAGAACCAACCATCGGATGACGTAATGGTTAAACTAGGCAGTCCAATAGCATTATATGCAGAAGAAATAGCATAGTATGCAGAAGAACAGAAGCGCCCCACGAAATCACCTCACACTGTTTTACAATATAGTTTTTTTAAGAGCTGCGTTGTGCTTTATTTATGATTAGCATTGACTTAATTCCACTCAGAGTTCACACTGCACTCTAACTACTGGACAGATTCTACTTTGAAATTATCTTTCTTAGAACTTTGATCAATTTATCGTAGATTCCACTTTTACTACTTTAAGCCTTGCGGACGAGTGCTGCGCACATCCGTGCTTGCAAAGCTTGGGTTTCGGTAGCAAATAAAGTTAATGCACTTGTGTGCTGGAAAGCAGCTGGCTTGGGTGAGAAATAAATTCTCCCAAGCTGATGGTTCTTTTGCGTATTTATATAATAAAATGTGCTGATCGTTACACGTTTAGGGTTTATAATCGTTTGCGTTAACCGCTGGTGTTGTTTATAATAATTTGTCTTGAATATTGACATAATATTTTCAATGTTCAAGTTCAAACTTAGGGCAGGGTGACATTTACTTAGTAGTTTATGCATTATTGCATTTCAGTAGTTCTCAATTCGATGCATAAATCATAGATCACTGATGAAGGCAGTTTAGCTGATTTAGAAATAGTAATAAATGTGAAATAAAACGCTTCTTAAATAAGAAATAAATAAGTTACATAAATAATTTTCAGATAAGCGTGCGCAGTTGAGAATCATGGAATCCACAGCAGCTGAGGCAGTCTAAAAGAAAAGTGTTGAGCATTCAACCATATTTATCAGCCTTAAGTCTTGTCACCAACGTTTAACCCAAAAATTTCGTTCGGCTTTGTTTGACAGAATATAACATAATATTATGTTTATTGAATATATTCACGATCATACTATCAATGAACCGTCAGCTGACACCTTTTTTTTCAATTTTTCGTTTTTAAACGGAAAAAAGATTCGAAACAGTGTCTGCGTTAATGTATGAGCTAGGGTTATCAGTCGAGATTGATCTGGTTTTCCAAATCTCTCAAATATTGAGTTATTTACGCCTATTTCTACCCCTATCTGTGTAATATTTTGCACAAGTCATTTTTTTTTTTTTTTTTGTAAGTGTAATGAGTCTCTATCAGTTTTTTGGCTTGGAAAGCTAATTTTTTACAAGCAATGACCATATCAGGATGAAAATTTCAGTTCTCGTCCGACACTAAAAATATTCGGCGTGGTTAGTACCCGGATAATTGATTGCTTGGGAAACTATACGTTCTATTGAGCAAATGTACTGCAAAAGACGGTATATAACTATAAATACAAAATGACACGATGGACTTATTTTAGTGATTACTGTAGCTTGCATACTCGCAAAACGCGACAATAGCATGCGGTATTCCCAAGCGGCCACCCATCCAAATACCAACCATGCCCGACATTGCTTAGCTACAATGATCGGACGAGAACTGACATTTCCTCGTGGTAGAATTGTGAACATTCTGAGACAAAAAAACTGATACAGAGTTCATGGTTTATCCGTTAAACTTACGGGAGAAAAATTGTTAAATTGAATAATATGCAAGGTTTATACAGGTTTATTGAAGGATGCTGCATATTTCAATCGACTTTTAAATACGGATTGAATCAACTTTGTTTTTTTTTGCTAAAAGATAATTAAATGAAATTCAATACTTTTTTTCAGAAATTCCCAATTTTACGGGTCCAATTGCGAATATAACTACGGCAGTAGGAAGAGAAGCTGTCTTAGAGTGCGGAATTGACAATCTATCAGTTTTTAAGGTAAGTTGAAAGTTGTAATGCTGAAAATATAAATTTATTGAAATTGACTTATAATAAATAAATGGCTCATTTTTGTCCCCTCGGCTTCTGGATGAGATTTGATACAGTTGGATACGGAGCGGTAGCAGACTTGTCTGAAACTGCCTATGGTTATACGAGTATAGAGATTTGACTAAAAGCTCTTTAATGTTGTACCAAGCAACCTTTGGTGGCGTAGGGTGTCTGCAACGGAATTTATTGCCTCATCTCACCATGTAAATATGTTCCATATTGTGGGTTAATCTTTACAGGACCAATGAAAATACCCGTATGGTGGTTAAATATACTTATATTTAGATGAAAGTTACAATAAAATAAGATACGGCGCTGTTTTGGGAATTTTACGTCGGAAACCGCGCGCAATTTGGTCGTCGTGTGAAATCTTTCGCGGAAGCTCCAAGATCTCGCGTCGGTGGTTGACTAACAACTCCTTTCTGGGTTCTGGACCGCCATGACTTGCACCGCGCCGCGCCGGTAGGGTTTTACATATGGAGACACGGGTAAGCGTAGGAGTACATGCCTAGGTGGTACCAACGTGAGACAGCAGTGAGCAGTGGCTTTCGATTCCCACAACTCGGCCGTCCTGCGAGTCACACGTCTCGGGTGACTATTAATTATCTTCCTCGTAGCCGGGATCATGATATTCATGCCATCGTTTATGAATTCTGCACAACTTGATGTCTTGGCGAGCCCTTCGTGAAATACAACTTTTTCTACATCGTAGGTATCATGACCCTTGGTCCGTACAATCTTGTATGGACCCATATATTTAGGCTTTAACTTCAAACCAGGCCCAATCTCAGTTCTTTTAATAGCGACTAAGTCATCAACCTGGTACTTCTGGCAAGCCTTCCGCCTCAAATTATAGGTTTTCCTGTTTTCTGCTTGTGTCCTGTCTATTTGACTTTTCGCCAGATGTCTCAACTCTTCTCTCCTTTCATAGAAGTTTTCTCTAAGTTCCTCCTCCAGCAGTTTTTTTTATTCTTAAATCTGTTATGTTTCTGATTTCCACACCAAACATTAAATTGAATGAGTTTGTATTGATACGTAGAATCGATCAGTCCTTGTATCAGTTCTACGTACTTATACCATCTGCTTGGTTCATTAATGGCTAGTTTTGAAAGAGTTGAGGTTATGGTGACATTAATCCTTTCGATTTGGCGATTTGTACGGGGTAGTCCAGTCGTCATCTGATGATGATTTATATTATTTAATTCGCAATAATCCTTGAATTCATGTGAGGTAAGGGCAGTAACCCTGTCCGATACTATGTTCTTCCGGTTTCTAAAATTAGTCTGCTGCCTATTAAACCTATCCAAAACTTCCTTTGTCGTCGTTGATTTCGTTGGGTAGAGCCATACGAACTTGGTGAAATAATCTACAGCTGCGAGAATTATAAGCATAATTCTTGTTGGTAGATTCCAATGGACCCAGATGGTCAATGTGGTAAGTCTGGAGAGGAACAGGTTCATTTGGTAACGGATTTAAAAATCATTCCTGCTTACCATGCTTTCTATTTGACACAACAGGTGATAGGTTTTTCGATTTTTTCTTTCATCTTGGGTATATAGTATTCTGGTTTTACCAACTCTTCTGTCTTCTTTACTGCAAAGTGCCCTTCTTCGTGTGCGCTCTTGAGAACTCCGTTTTGCCTCAAACTGCGTATAACTAAAAGTTCCCTATCATCAACTATTTTATATAAGATTCCATTTTTCGGGGAATAGTCTTCGTAGCGTTTGACATTCAGAATTTCAACTTTACCTTTTTGTGGCCGGGTCATCTTTTTGTTCCTGTTGTATCCTTAAGTTCATACTGTTTACTTCAATTATCATTACAGGGTAACGGCTTATGGCGCATTCTTGAACCTGATCGATGCTGAATTGTGTAGTCAAATTCTTCAAGTAATAACGCCCATCTGGCGACCCTAGTATTTAGGTCTTTTTTTGCACATGGTCTTTTCAAACGCAGAACAATCAGTTATGATATTGAAGTGACTTCCTAAAAGATAAACTCGTAACTTTTTTAAGGCGTCTATTATTGCTAGGAACTCCAACTCGTAACTGCAGTATTTTCTTTCAGCATCGCTCGTCTTTTTGCTTGCATAATAAACTGGATGGAATTGATTATCTTCGAATGACTTCTGCAACAGTATGGCTCCATAACCATCAGCTGATGCATCCGTGTGCAGTTCAAGATCGGCCCCCTGTATATAAATATTTAAAACTGGGTTTTCGGTCAACAACCTCATCAATCTAGTAAAAGCATCTTTTTCAACTTTCTCGAATCTAAATACTCGTCCTTTCTTTAGTAGATCACTTAGAGGTTTTGCAATAGTGGAATAAAATGGTACAAATTTCCTTAAGTACCCTGTAAGTCCTAGGAAACTTTGTATTTGTTTCATCGTAGGCTCTGGAAATTTTATTATAGCCTTCGTTTTTTCTGTTGATCGATTCTCTAACTTATGGCCTAGAGACTCAACTGTTCTTTTAACGAAGTGGCATTTCTTTTTGTTTTTCTCTAACCCATATTCAGCTGCAGTCTATAACACAAGTCGTAGTTTTCTTAATGCTTCTTCCTCGTCTGGGGCTGGGATTATCAGATCGTCCATATACTGTAACCTAACTTCTTGGTTAAACAGGTCACGGAAAACAGTATAGATAAAGCGTTGAAATACCGCCGCGCCGGCGAGTTACATAATCCGAACGGTACCTTGAGAAATAAAAATTGGCCTCTATGTGTAAAAAATTATGTATATTTTTACTCTCGTGATCCATGGATACATGGAAAAATCCATTTTTTAAATCTAATGTTGGGAACACTTTCGCTGCTTAAAGTCTATCCAGCTGATCCTCTAATAACGGCAACGAGAATCTGTCCTTAACCATTTTCCTATTAAATTTCCTGAAATCTATACATAATCTGGCAGCCCCACACTTCCTCTTCACAAGTACCATCTGCGATGCGTATTCAGAACTGCATGGTTTCACCACTCCTTCGTCAATCCATTGTTCCACTTGTCTGTCAACCATATCTCATTCACTAAAAGGTAATCTTCTTGGGCTGTGATAAACAGGATCTTCATCTTTGACTATAATTTTCATTTGTATCTTGATTGTCTTCGTCTTTAATGGTCTGTATTCTTGAACTAACGTCTTTATTTCTTCTTTCATTTCGTCTTGAACTCCATATCCTATGTTTATTTCTTCTTCGTTCTCCATCCAACTTACTTTCATTATCTTCTTTACATCGTCATCATCTTCCTTCAACTTTGTCAGCTTCAATCCATCTTTTTTCGTAATTCGGATCTCCGCTTGGTCGAGTAACTTGTTACCAATAATTACCTCATCGCCTTTCATGACATCGTTAGGAGCAACATAAATATACAGTATAATAAAACTGTTCATCATCTATCATCCAATTGCATTTCAATTTTCCCAAGGCATGCACAGTGGATCCTCCAAATCCTTCAAAAACAGAATTCGATTTTTCTAAATCGTGTAACCCAATTTTCTCATATGCTCTATCACTAATCAGATGCACATCACTTCCTATATCAATGAATGCCCTAAATAGAACGGCTTCTATTAAAACCTCTTTGTAAGTCCTGCTTGAGCATGACTCGAAGTACGGTTGATCAATTTTACGTACATTTGGATTATCTGTATTATTAAATTTGGATGACTTATCTTGTGGTTTGTTCCGGTCCTGACATTCATATGACTTATGTCCATACTTATTACAACGAAAACATTTAGTTCCATCTTGCTTCATCCTGCATTCGATCGATTTGTGACCCATCCTACCACAGTTATCGTCGCCGGGGTTGGGTTTTTGCGTTTGTATCTGTAGTTATTTGCCCTCCATTGGTATAGCCTTTAGGATTTGTATAAGTTCTGCCTAAAATATAACGTCCTTTGTTTTGATAATTGAATTTTCCTGGAAGGTCACTGTAGACTTTGAGTTTTGTTTTAAATTCTTCCAATTTGGCTGCCCCATATAGAACAATTTTATTACTACTATCGTCTGGAATTCCATATATCACATACTGAATAAGAGCTACAGTTTCAATTTTTCCTCGGTTAGCTAACTCCTTCATTTCCAGAAAGTATTCTTGTACGTTTTGACTTGGTTTCAATTTTTTATTTGCCAGCATCTTATGCAGAGTAGCACTATTTAACTTTGATGAAAATTCTTTAAGAAGTGCCTTCCTTAAAGATTGCCATGTTTTGATACCTTGTTCACTTTGGATAAACATTTTTGCTAAACCCGTTAGGCGTTTTTTAGCAAATATCAATCTGTGTAAGTCGTTCAATTTCATTGGCTCTGCCATATCCTTGACGTCAACTGTCCATCTTTCAACGGGATAGTTTTTGCTGTCATCGAAAACTTTAATGGAATCTTCTATGCCACGAAAATTCATAGAAAAATGAGCAGTGTGTTCCGCAGAACTGGATTGATCCACGTCATTATCGTAGTCCTCTTCATCATCCTAAATTTCGTCATCTTGTTATTCCTCTCCTTTATTTTCCTACATAGACAAATCTGCTAAACTCGTACAAATCTCTTTGATTAACTCTTATTTTTCTATTTCACAATCAATACGCAAAATATTCGCAAAACTAGCTAAGTCACTAAGAGAAAAGTTCTCAGATATATAAGTAAGTATCTCTTCCAATTCAGGTGAATCCTGTTTCCATTCAAGCCCTGAAAATTGTCTAATTTTCTTTCTGGCAGACCTACTCTCACATTCAGTTCGAAAAATAAGCTTCTGAAACTTTTTAATAACAACGAACGGGTCGGTATTAATATTTTCTGCAATGCCGGGAATTTCCCCAAGCGAACTCATGTCTACTGTTTAATTTAACACTATACTAAAACTACTCTAATAAAAGTCATAAATCTCAAGCCCGTTTTCAAACTTGGAATGTATTACAAAATATGGCGATTTTTTTTCTCCTTTTCTCATCAGTTTTAAACAAAAGGTAGTTAAAAGAAAGCAACAACAAAATCGTCTGTGAAAAATCTGCCAACCCGCAAAACCGAGCTCACTATTTTCAGCGTTAGGGTATCCACCCTTAAACAATGTACTGTTCAAAATATTGTCTACTAAATACTCGAGAATATAACTGAAATTATTTTTAAAATAACATGTCCATTAAAACAT
>MU192989.1:1332-26053 GCA_016904865.1 Pissodes strobi | reverse complement strand
ATTTTGACATCACGCATTAATACTCGATCAATGAAAGACAAAAATTCGAATGGCCGACGGTAAACGATCATGCCGAAAAAACTGTCATGAGCCGTTAGTCTATAAGTGAAACAAACCGAAAGTTGAAGAGACGATTAACTTAAACTAGCCAAATCTATTAAAATCGATTATAATGTATCGGAACTGGTCCAAATGAATAAAATAAGTTAAGACTAAGTGAAACTAACCGAGAGTTGAATCGACGATTAATGCAAAGTAATAAAATCTATTAAAATTGATTATAACGTTTCGGAACAGGTTCAAATGACTAAAATAAGTTGAAACTAAGTGAAGCTGGTCGAAAGTTGCTTGTAGTCGTCCCCAAACTAACCCAAACTAACTAAATCTATTGAAAGTTATTATAACGTATCGGAACCGCTTTAAATTACTAAAATAAGTTGAGAATAAGTGAAACTAACCAAAAGATGAAGCAACGACTAACCCAAACGATCCAAACCTATTAAAATATATTATAACGTATCGGAATTGGTTCAAATGACTAAACTAAGTTGAAACTAAGTGAAGCTAGTCGAAAGTTGATTGTAGTCGTCCCCAAACTAACCCAAACTAACCAAATTTATTGAAATTGATTATAACGTATCGGAACCGGTTCAAATGACTAAAATATATTGAAACTATATGAAGCTAATCGAAAGTTGATTGGACGACTAGCCCAAACTAACCAAATCTATTAGGATTTATTATAACGTATCGGAACCGCTTTAAATAACTAAAATAGGTTGAGAATAAGTGAAACTAACCGAAAGATGAATCAACAACTAACCCAAGCTAACCAAACCTATTAAAATTGATTATAACGTATCCGAACCGGTTCAAATGACTAAAATAAGTTGAAACTACGTGAAGCTTATCGCAAGTTGATTGGATGACTAATCCAAAGTAACCAAATCTATAAAAATTGTTTATAACGTATCGGAACCGGTTCAAATATCTAAAATAAGTTTAGGCTAAGAGAAACTAACCGAAAGTTGATTTGGTGGCTAACCCAGCTAATAACACCTATTAAAATTGATTATAACGTCTTAGAACCGGTTCAAATGATTGAAATATGTTGAGACTAAGTGAAACTAACCGAAAGTTGAATCGACGATTAACCCGAACTAGCCAACCTAATCCGGTTAGTCGTTCAATCAACTTTTGGTTAGTTTCACTTAGTTTCAACCTATTTTAGTCATTAGAACCGGTTCAGATACTTTATAATCAATTTTAGTAGATTTGGTTACTTTGGTCTAGTCGTCGATTCAATTTTCGGATAGTTTCACTTTTTCTCAACTTATTTCAATCATTTAAAGCGGTTCCAATATGTTATAATCAATATTAATAGATTTGGTTAGTTTGGGTTAGTCGTCGATCCAACTTTCGGTTAGTTTCACTTATTCTCAAGTTATTTTAGTCATTTAATGCGGTTCCGATACATTATAATCAATTTTAATAGATTTGGTTAGTTTAGGTTAGTCCTCGATTCAACTTTCGGTTTGTTTCACTTAGTCTTAACTATTTCAATCAGTTGAACCGATTCCGATGCGTTATAATCAATTTTAATAGATTTGGTTAGTTTGGGTTAGTTCTCGATTCAACTTTCGTTTAGTTTCACTTATTCCCAACTTATTTTAGTCATTTAATGCGGTTCCGATACGTTATAAATAATTTTAATAGATTTGGTTAGTTTGGGTTAGTCCTCCAATCTATTTTCGGTTAGTTTCAGTTAGTATCAACTTATTTTAGTAATTTGAACCCGTTACGATACGTTATAATCAATTTTAATAGATTTTGTTAGTTTTAGTTAATCGTCGAGTCAAGTTTCGGTTAGTTTCACGTAGTTTTAACTTATACCTTAGTCATTTGAACCGGTTCCAACACGTTATAATCAGTTCTAATAGATTTGGTTAGTTTGGGCTAGTGGTCGAACCAACTTTCCGTTAGTTCACTTATTCTTAACTTATTTTAGTCATTTAAAGCGGTTCCGATACATTATAATTAATTTTAATAGATTATTAACTTACTACTAATAGTTTAAGTTAGTTTTCCAATAAACTTTCGGTGAGTGTCCCTTAGTCTTAAATTCTTTTAGTCATCCGATACGTTATAATCAATTTTGATAGATTTGGTTAGTTTGGGTTAGTAGTTCAATCAACTCTCGGTTAGCTACACTTATTCTCAACTTATTTTAGTCATTTCAAGCTTTTCAGAATACATTAAAATCAATTTTAATATATTTGGTTAGTTTGGGTTATTCGTCAACAACTTTGGGTTAGTTTCATTTAGTCTTAACTTAGTTTAATTATTTGAATCTGTTCCGATACGTTATAATCAATTTGAATAGATTTGGTTAGTTTGGGTTAGTCCTCCAATCAACTTTCGGTTAGTTTCAGTTAGTATCAATTTATTTTAGTAATTTGAACCCGTTAGTTTTGGTTAATCGTCGAATCAAGTTTTGGTTAGTTCCACTTAGTCTCAGCTTATTGTAGTCATTTGAACCGGTGCCGGTGCCGATACGGTACAATCAATTTTGATAGATTTGGTTAGTTTTGGTTAGTCGTCCAATCAACGATACAAAAATGCCGTAACGCGAGACGAAAACATAAACCATGTCATAATGTGGCCTTGAAAAATCACTTTCATGAAACCAAAGAAGTGTAGTACAAATGAGATTCCGAAGTATTATTATATTATTATATATTTTTAAATATATTTTAGGTAATCCACTATTATCGCTATCTTTGAAACGGTCAAAGCTACAAAGTTGATTAAATTAGAAAGTTGCCATTATTGATGCCTTTTCAAGATCGATTTGCAGTGTTGTTAAATTCTTGTTAGATTCTGAGATAGCAACAGTGGTATCACCTAAAAATGACACCCCGTATAGCAATTTTTTTTCAATTTCCTTCTATGTTAATATTTTTACAACTTTGCTCAGTTTCACTTGATTTTTCACCCGGCCGGCATTCAGTAGGTCTTTCGGTACGAGTCCATACAGAGAGAGAAAGCCACGCGAATGAATCGGACACTTACGCAGCGCATCGGTCATCTTCAGTTATCACTTGATATAAAAGAATGTGGCTGAATTACATCAAAGGATTTACCGCTGAGTGAACTTACTAGTTTACATATACTTTGCTATTAGTAAGACGATCACAAACAAAGGAAAGACAAACTGTTCTTGATCCTGGGCACATTTGATTTACACACGGGGGAATATACTTCGGACAGGAGGAGAGTAAACCTTATCTAAAATAGTATATTATTTTATATGGAGGAAAAGTGATACTTTTCATGGCGCGCTCGTGTTTAACAGCCGAACGGAGTGAGGCTGGTAATAGAGAGCAAGCCATGAAAAGTAACTTTTCCTCCAAATAAAATATGCTGTTTTTTCTTCAAATGTCGACAAATTAATGCAAAAACATCTCTTTTTAATAGTAATAATATCTAATTATTATTAAAGATAAATGGGTTCGCAAGGCGGCTTAGACCACGGTCGTAGGTGGCCTTGCTTAGACCGGTGTCGGTAAATATAATGTAACATAAAGCTGTCAGTGGACACTGTCAACAATAATTATTTTTTAAGATTGCGTCTCCGATTGCGTTTTAATTCCGTATTGATAAGCAGTTATTGAGTAAGTTCGATTAAATAATAACCAATTTGTTCCTAAATTAGTGATTTTTAGAAATGCAGTCACAAATTGAGTGATAAATACAAATTGTAGTTTAATAAATCTTGAGTTGTTGACGCTTATTTTGTTGTCTGTTTGTATTGTATCTATGTTGCTATGGTAACACTTTTACCTCCGCCGGCGGAAAAGTGAAAAGTAAAGCTCCGGCGGAAAAACGAAAACTTCACGGCCGCCTACACAGTCGAGTAATGACGGATTTACTGACGTTTGAAGAAAAAAATGTTTTCTTTTAATTCGTAGTTTTTTTTTCCTTGATGATGTGTATCATCATCATCATCATCATCAATCAGCCCTTGACGTGCACTGCTGGATATAGGCGTCCCTCATTGCTTTCCATTGTTGTCTGTCTTGACACGCCTGAATCCAATGCATTAGTTCCGAAACCCGATTGGTAACCGGCTTGCTCTTTTGGTTGATAGTGCTCAAGTTTGTTCTCTAGTCTTGATGTTAGGATTCTGGTGAACAGTTTGTAACGATGGCTAAGGAGAGTTATAGGGCGGTAATTTTCCAGGTTTGCTTTATCTCCTTTCTTATGGAGCAAGATGGTTGACGCTTCATGCCACTTCTCTGGAATAGTGCTCTCCTGCAGGCAAAGGTTAACGAGTGTTTGTGATTTCTTTAGGAAGAGAGAGTCTCCCGCTTCAATTGCTTCTGCAACCACTTCATCCTCTCCAGGTGCTCTGTTATTTATCATTTTTGACAAGGCTCCTTTAATTTCCTCGATGGTGATTTCTGGCATCTCTTCGACACCTCTCTCCTGTGTTAGTGTAGTGGGATTCAGAGGTTCTTGTTGTCGGCTTTTGTATAATTCGTAATAGAAATTTTCGACAATGCCCAGAATTTCCTCTCGGTTTGAAGTGATATTACCCTACTTGTTTTTTAGTTTGGTTATTTCAGTTTTGCCTTCGGTAAGACGGGTATGCAGTACTTTTATGCATTTATTATTTTCTATTGTTTCTTTAATTTTCTTACTGCGGTAGGTTCTGCTGTTCCGTCTGGTTGCTTTGGAGATGTCCTTGTTTTTCGCTTTTAACTCTGCGCTGGTATCATTTATATTGCTTCTCATCTGGTTGCGTTCGAGTATTAGGTTTTTTGTGGTCTTGCTGATTCTATCTTCTCCTTTAGTATTGGTGTGAAATGTCCGTTGGCTTTCCTGTAGGGTCTCGAATATGGCGCTGTTTAGGCTGGTCTCTGAGTAATCACTGTTCTGTAGTCTGTTGGTAACATGGGTTTCAATGGACATCTCGTGGTGTTGTCCATGATTATTTCGGCTTCTTCCTCATCAATTTAAATCTTTCTCTGTCAAGTTCCATTTGTTTTTGCATCGTACTATTCGATGGTCGCTATTTGTTCTACAGTTGTTAAGTACTGTTACGTCTTTTACGACTGATATACATTTGTCTGAGATTATGAAATCGATCTCCTTACGAGTTCTACCATCTGGGCTCTCCAATGTCCACCTCCTATGGCGTTTTTTGTTGAAGAAGCTGTTCATTTGGTACAGGTTATGTTGTAATAGAAAAGTCAGCATAGTTTCCCACCGAGCGTTTCTTCCCTCTAATCCAACACTTGCCCAGGCATGTTTCGGATTTATCTGTTTTTAGACCGATTTTAGCGTTAAAGTCTCCACATATTATGTTGAAGTGGGGTTTTCTTTCGTTTAGGGCTGCTGTTATATCTTCATAGAATATGTCCACTTCTTCGTCCGTGTGTTATGACGTTGGTGCGTAGGCCTGTATGATCTTAATACTATATCTCTTACTAACTTTCAGTACTAGGCAGGCTATCCTGGTGGAAAACCTCTTGACTTCTAGAATTTGATTTTGGAGGCGTCTGTTAATGAGAAAAAAATAAAAAACATGGTTTGGCACTGACGGGAATCGAACCCGGACCGTCGCGTTGTAGCACAAGCATATAGTATCTGACCACCACTGCGCTACCAGACCGTTGAAGGCAATTCAGTGTACCGCAAAGACATGGGCAATTCTGCCGATTCGAGAAAAACTGAAAAGAGACCGCTGTCGGAAGACGCTACTATATAAATCAAGGGAGATATGTTATTTATTACGCATTAAAAAAAAATGTGAGTGAGACTTTCAATCTGACCACAATCGCAAGTTGAGGACTTCTTACATATCTTAAATAAATGCTGGTTTGCCAAACGGTGACCTGTTCTTATTCTGATAATATTTGTTATATGCCTACGACCAATATAGAGAAAACTTTAAACCATCTTGTAGTAGAGAAGTTCGTATTCGTATTCGTTCACGTGGGTAGGTCCAAATAGGACCCTCCACTGCGACCCTTGGTCTATTGTAGCTCACATTTGTGGTTTCCGCTATGCCAGAGGCTCGATCCTTTTCATGAAATCGAACAACGTTCTGGGGTGGTTAGTTTTCAAATCTGCAAGTGTGATTTGAGAATTTTCAAAGACTGTTTGTCTGGTTCCTTCTTTACATTGCTGGACTGTGGCGTACAACATGCTACATTGTTTCTTGGTCCTCCAAGCACAAGCGGCATTATGTTTCTTCGGAGAGCCCTATCTTGTTCATGTGGCTTCTTAGCCGACAAGGGCCAGTGTACATGCCAACTACAGCCTGTACCTGCTGTCGGCCAAGTTCAAGAAGTTGGATAGAAGTTACATAGGATGATCTTCAGAATGCGTTCGCATCACTACCAAATGTGCTCAAAATCCGGCTTAAAGTTAAGCCCACGATCTTGACTGCTTAAGCTTTTACTAGGTTAGGACATCCAAGTTCGTTCCCGTAGAGGTACAATAGACTCTGAATGAACAGAGGGTTTGAACTTTGAATGAACTAGACGTCAGTAAGCGTTTGACGTTAGTAAGAGTGACGTTCTCTGCTTCTTCTTCAACCATCTCTATTCCCGCTGTTTCTTGTAAGGGTAATTTTCCCTGAGGGGTTAAAGATGTCTATGCTCTCGGGCTCTCCACACTCTCCGTGTATTTTTCTTTCGAGTTTTGAGTTGCAGAGATGAAATAAAGTTCCGCTCTATGTTCCAAACACTATGGTTTGCGATCTATCCCACGTGGACAAAAGTGACATCTAACTTTTTTTTTGGTAGGTTAACACTAACGGGGTCATCTTCGGGTATAAGTAACAGTAATATTTCACTGATTTTTAGACACAGCGGCGAGTCCCCAAAAATATCTTCATCTGTGTCAGATTGTTCCTCATTTGTCTATAGACTGAACAAGATAACTCTTGTTCAGTCAATGCACGACGATTTTCGCTGTTGGAATATGCCACACTAGCAAATACCAACCAACTAGCATAAAATTTTAATAATCGTTAACTGCACACTGGGGTCTGACGTACCCAAATAACAAAATAGCTCGAAATCACAAAGTAGAGACTATACCAAGATGGCTGACAAAGACAAGTCAACTCAACCAGCTGCAGAAGATAAAAGCTGTTTATACTGTGTAAAAGCGGCGTTAATAGTGGTGTGAAGTGTCAAAAGTGCAAGGGATGGCTACATAATTCTTGTGCACTAAGAATCACCGGTTTAAAAGTCCTTAGTGGGAGCAGGGGAATTGTACAATGCTCCTGCACTCAAAGTGGGGTTAAGCAAACACAAACTACAACAAATAACAAAACTAATATATCCACAATTCCGGAAGCAGACACAGAAAATGTAAGTTTGGACTTATCATTCCAAGAGCTCATTAATTGCAAGAATACTATAATATCAGAACTACGCGAAAATAAAAATTTACAAAACAAAGCAATAATATTACTTGAAGAGAAGATTAGCTGGCTGCAACATAAGAATAGCAACGGCACCGATTGGAATTTGAATACCGATAATATCGATTTCAAGGTTAGCAAGCAGAATGCAAATCATGATAAGAACGCCGAAAATAAAGATACACTAACAAGAATGCTGTGCCGCAATGTGAAAAGCACTATGATGGTCCAACATAGGAGAAGGCGGACATTAACAAAGCTCAAATAATTCGGAATGCCAGATCACTGCAGTAGAGAGCCGACGAGATATCTTCGTTTCACGGCTACATCCTGATACGTCAAAAGATCAAATTATTTTGCATCTGAAAGAGAAAAATATAGTACCCTTAGATATTGAAAAGATAAACACCAAATCTGATCAGATTGCTGCCTTTAAAATAACCGTATCTTACACTGCATCTAAGGCCATTCAAGAATCGGAAGTATGGCCGAAGTATACGATTATAAGACCATACAACAAGCCAAGAAATTTTCGGAGGTCGGCCTTGGACAACAGGGAGGAAACCACAGAATAATCAAACCTATCTCTGATTCTATTTTTAAGATATCAGTAACACATATTAACATACAATGTCTTCGAAACAAAACACATGAAATTGAAAGTTATCTTCAGGGTTGCTCAGTTAGTCACGATATACTGTGCATGAGTGAGCACTGGTTGTTGCCTCACGAGATAAGCTCTTTGAAAATTGCCAACTACAGAATGGGTTCCTATTATTGCAGATCCTCGCACATTCACGGTGGTACCCTGATCTTGTGTAAACCCGACATTGACTTCGTAGAACGCACCGATATTTCATCACTGAGTATCGAAAAGGTATGTGAAATCTCTGCTTTGGAAATTCCTAAAAATAATATAATATTTATCACCATCTACAGACCCCCCATCTCTGATATAAATAATTTTTTCCAAGTAATGACTACAGTTTTACAGAAGTTATGTAATAAATCCAGTGATGTCATAATTAATGGCGATTTCAATATCGCCTTTCATTCTAATCATGCAAATAACTTAAATTTCACTAATCTGCTAAAATCCTTTAATTACATTCCATGCATCCATGACAGCACAAGGGGTCGGAATTGTATTGATAACATCCTTATTAACTTTCATAATAATAATAATACTTTTTCAGCGGCTGTCTTGGATCTGAAAATGTCGGATCACAGGGCAGTATCCATTGATGTAAATATAACCAAGGTAAAACCAATGTTTGAGCATAAATTAATTACTCCAATAACCGACAATGGTCTAAACCTATTTTTCAATTTGGTTGATACAACTGACTTCTCATTTATAAGTAATCATATATCTACTGTGAATAACATATCCGAAATGTTTCTTGAAAAAATAATTAATGCAAAAACCCTCTCATTTACAGTAAAAAGGGTAAGGGTAAAGAAGAATGGAACAACTCATATATCGTTGTTTAATAATGAACTTAAAGTACTCCGTGGACAACTTAACCTTGCATATGATTTTTATCACCAACATCCAAATGATAGAAATAGAGAACTTTACATCAATTTTAGAACATTTTATAGAAGCAAAATAATTCAGTGTAAAAAAATGCTAATGATAAATTCATAAATTCCAAATCTAACAAAATAAAAGCCATGTGGGATGTTGTTAACAGTATCCGGCCTTCTAAAAAGAAACTGATCAGTTCAGATGTTTTGGATGCTAATAAGATAAACAATTTTTTTGTACAACAACCTTTATTTACTATAAATAACATACAGAAATCAAATATTCCGCCTACAGACTTTCTTACCAATTGTCCATACAAATTTAACTTTGAAGATATCACCCCCAATACAGTAAGGGAAGCAATAGATAATCTAAAGAACACTGATAGCAGAGATATCTATGATATTAATGTTAAATTAATAAAGTCCATAAAAAATCTTATTATATCGCCATTAACCAATCTATTTAATAAGTGTGTTGGGCTCGGCCAATTTCCAGAATGTTTCAAAAAATCAAAGGTGGTCCCTATTCATAAGACAGGATCCATTGATGAATGTGCGAACTACAGACCCATTAGCATTGTCCCAGTTATCTCTAAGATTTTTGAAATAATTCTATCAAGACAAATTTATAACTATATGGAATCCTTCAGTATTTTTAACTCCTCACAGTATGGTTTTCGGGCTGGAAAAAACACGGAATCGGCTGTCATTGATTTGGTGAACACAGTCGTGTCTGAATTTGAAAGCGGGGGCTTTGCTGGTGTCACTTTTTGTGACCTTAGCAAGGCCTTTGATTGCGTCTCACATGAAATACTTATATCTAAACTTGAAAACTATGGCTTCAGTCCTTCAAGTCTGTCACTTATTTATAATTACTTACATAACAGGATTCAAAGTGTTTACTATAACAATCGCTTGTCAGAGCCTGATGTTGTTGATGTGGGTGTGCCGCAGGGCTCGGTGTTGGGGCCTGTCCTTTTCATAATCTATATTAATGATCTTCCGGCCAGCGATCCCTCCACCCGGTTTGTGTTGTATGCTGATGATACAACCCTGGCTAATAGAAGTAATAATTTACCCAACCTTGAACTTGATATGCGTGAGACGCTCTCGAGGGCCTTGCTCTGGTTTGATGCGAACCAATTATGTCTAAATGGGAACAAGACTGAGAATGTCATATTTACCCAGCGACGGCTGGGTGTGGATCGGCCTGCTGTGAAGTTCTTGGGGATATATATGGATCCAAAATTGTTATGGCTTGAACACATTCAGTTTGTATCAAACAAAATCTCTAAAAGTATCTTTCTCTTGCGAAGTTTGCGGCCGGTTGCCAGCCATGTAACGTGTATGAGTGCCTATTTTGGTCCTTTTCACTCCCACTTGTCATACGGGATTCTTGCCTGGGGACACTCTCCGCACTGTGGTAAGCTTTTCAGTCTTCAGCGAAAGGCCATTCGAATAATAAAGGGTTTACCTTTTCGTGCAGATGTCAAGACCTACTTCATAAGTCTAAAAATAATGACACTCCCCTCAGTTTATATATTTAAATGTTTACTGTGGATTCATGAGGGGCAGGATCTGTTTGATCGGCGTAGTGACATTCATGACTATAACACAAGACATGCCTCTCTTATAGCACCTGATTTTATACGACTAACAAGAAGTCGATACTCGGTTAACTTTTATGCCCCCCGATTATTTAACAAGTTACCTTTGCACTTAAAGAGCTTATCACCCTTGCAATTTAAAAATAAAATAAAATATATGTTATTAAATGAAGGTTGCTATTCAATCGATGAATTTTTAAAGGCAGACTTAAGCCGTTATTAGTGTCTTGATGTGATATGCATTCGAGTGTTAGTATGGGTACTGATGATTTTGTTGTTTTTTATTTGTATTGACTTTTTATTATTGTGCTAGACTGTAGGTTTTTATCATTTTAATTGTTGCAACTACTTTTTTTTGTAAGCTTGTTTGACGTGTGTAAAATTTGTATTAATTAATAGCACGAATAAATATCTATCTATCTATCTATCTATCTATCTATCTATCTATCGAAGCGACTAATACAACACAAACAATCGTCTTCCAACGCTGTCGACCAAAAACTAAATTTACAATGTGCTGGCGAGCCGGAATACGCACACATGCGCGTCTTATATTAACCGGCAATATATGCGCCGGGGTTTTTTAGACCCTAGTGTGCAGTTTAACGTAAGGAAGGTAGGGTCGGACGGACGGACGGAGGGTCGGTGGTCCGCCGCTAGCGCTAGACTCTAGTATCGCGATCTATACAAAATCATTCGCATTAGGCGATAGCGCTCCCGTCACATCGCACGCCGTTTGCGTATTTAGGAAGCCTCCTCGTTATAGAACCCTAGTTAGATAACGCCGCCCGATTGGCTAACTCCGACCCCGCCCGTCAATGTTGTTTACGTTTGTACACTTCACGCATGCATTTGTATGAGACTTTTCGAAAGAAATAGAAATGTGAACACCTGGCTCAGGTGGTAAGGCCCTCGCATGTAGAACGCGAAGTAATTGGCTCGACGCCCGGCGGCATATTTCCGTTTCCTATTCAGCTAGCGATATCTCCGTTCTCTAAGGGGTTAACGCAGTGATTTGGGCGCCTGGAAATTGATTGCATCGCGAAGAAATGGCGCGATTACGTGCGTTAACCACTTTGAAAACGGAGATGCAGGTTTCGCATCCGTTTCCTACACGATTGCACTAGCCAAATAGGAAACGTAAAAATGCCGCCCGGCGCTTGCAAGTTTTTTTCATTTATTTTTGTTTGGATTAGTTAGATTTTTTGGCATGCTTTGGGTTAGTTTGGGTTAGTTTTTGTTGGTTGCGCTCCGCAACGAGCGGAGGGCATTGCATGAATACAAATGCATGAAGTGGAAAAACGTAAACAAATTGACGGGCGGGGCTAGTGTAACACACGTGCTTATCTAGATAATCAGGCGGCGTTATTTAACTGGGGTTCTGTAACGCGAAGGATTCCTAAATGCACGGTCCGTTCGGGGATGGCGTCATCGAAAATTAGTCGCGTTTGGTATGCAAGCCTACACACACTCTAAGTTGCTGAAACCAAGAAAATGAGTTCCATAGAAGACATCTTGTCAATTGTCTTTTTTTTGCTGGGGCATAGTTTTTATTAGCAGGATCATATAACTAGGCATATTTTTCTACTAATACAATTAGCTTTTAATCCTCCATATTCATATTCCTGTACAGCTGAAACAAACACACGGTTTAGGAAGAATCACAGGCAGCGAGTTTCAGTCTAGTCACGAATGTTGTCGATTTTAAACGATTTATGGAAGTAGAATGGAACGCGATCGTCAAAAATGTATTCATAAAACATGGGAAAGAACTTCACTGAGCGCGATCGAGACTAGCACGGCCCGTGATGCGATGGGACGGCGACCGCCTAATTCGTTCTCTCCTTAAAGACGATCAATTCATAGAAGAGCCGCCATCCCGATGCTCTGGTCCAGCAGTAAATTCCTTGCTGATCAGAAAGCTAAAATATCAGTCACCTGGACTGTCTTTACGTACTACCTTCAAGTGTTCACATTTAAGACATCATTTTCCACCGTCATTCTAAACCAGCCTGATTTTACTAGTCCGGATAGTGACTTAATTGGTACTCTGATCCATGAAGAACCCAAGAGGGGTGCGGCTTTCTCTATTTAGAACAGAGTTATAGCTGCGACTCTGACTATTTACAGTTCTTCGTCTCGCCGAGATATGCGTATCCTCCTCTCTCGCCTTCGTTGGAGTCTTTTTTCCAGATAGATCGTTGTTGCCCTTTTTCATTAGTCTGGAGCCCTTCCGCCTGCCTCTGATGTCTCAGTTTTTTGGACCCTTCTTGTGGTAGTAGTTAGTGAGATTGGGTGGTTTACAGCTCCCCTCCTTGCATAGCTTGCCTTATTCCCTTTCATTTCTGCAGCAGTTTCCTGCCTTCTTTTACTCCGTTATGCCCTGTATAGCTGTAGGCCGACTACTTCTAATTTGAGTTGGAAGATCTAGATATTTCTCACCTGGGTCGCGCTTTGACTTCCTTCCATTTGAGAAACCAAATTAACTATATCCTCTCCAGCTTTTTCTGTTTCATAGTCGTTTCTTTTTGCTCGTACCTTTTTTGGCGCGGTGCTTCTTTTTTAAGACGAGGCATTTTTGTTGGTTCGTAGTAGCAGTGATTCGTAGCAAAGATTTATATACGCTACGAGCGTATATAAATCTGTGATTGTAGCAAAATTTCGATGGAGCCTTGTGACTTCTTCAACACCCCTTCAATACGTGCCGGAAGCTTCTCGCTTGCGTAGTATGTTGTTCGTTGCGATTACAGCGACTCAAGTAGCGCTTAAACAAACTAGCCAATTGAATTGAATGTCTTACTTAAGGAGAGCTAGAGGACTAGCTGCTAGGTCGCGCCGGTCTAGAATCGTTCCCGACACGATTGTGTTATGTATTCGAGGAAACACATGCAAGCTGCTGTATATTTCGTAAAAAGTGCATCCAAAGTACGGGCACGTATTACAATAAGTAATATTTCACTTTTCATATGGCCCTCCGCTCGCTACGGGGGCTCAGGAAAAGGAAACTAGCCGGGGGCTAACCCAAACGTAACCCAAGACATACCCAAAATCAAGAAAAAAACTGTTTGCTAACCAAAACTAACCCAAGACATACCCGAAATCAGAAAAAAAACTGTTTAGAAACTTAACCGTAAAAAAATAAATAAAAAAAAGCAACGGGGTTCGAACCCGAGCCGCCGGTCGCGCCGATAGGCACAAAATTGAGACCCAACCATCTAAACCTCTAGACCACCACGGCCTATACTGCAAATTGATTGCATCCATATGGAGATCGGTGATTGCATCACGACGACATAGCGCGAATACAATCGCTCGAGTCATCGCCACATACACTAGATGGCGTTGGAGTCGTAAGAGTGAGAGGGAGGCGTCACACGCAGTATTTCGTCATCTGGAACGATTCTAGACCGGCGCGACCTAGCCGCTCGTGGCTAGAGGGAAGGAGATCAAACGCAATGTTATTATTTTGGTCATGGTTTGTCGACGGTAAATGAGCTTAAGATCTCACCGCCAGCCGCCAGGGGGCGTCTGTGTCTTATATGATACGAAAAATACATGGTTTCTTATGGACATAGTGGACGTTTTTCACTTTCTCTTTATTGGAAACGTATAATTTGATGTTATTTAACCCCTAACCACAGCTTTAGTGTATAAGCTGTACCTTAACCATCGTAGTGCGGTCTCGGTGACGGCAAATTAAAAGAAAAATATTTTATGTGTCAAGCCTTTCTGTTTGGAATGGGCAGCCAAGATCTGTTAAAATTGTAAGCATAAATCGTTAGCGATTTTGCTCCATTCGCTCGTTTCCATTTCATTTTTTAGAGGCTGTAACTTAAAGTAATTTTTTTTCATCAGATGTTTTTCCATACTTTTTAGAATCTGTTAATAATTTTGCTTAAAATAACGAGTTTAGTTCTATAGACATTTTTTTGGCGTTTGTGTTAAAAAATAATAAAATATGTTATTCGCATTATTTTTCATCATTTATTTTTTAACAAGAAACTAGGGTAAAATGTTTATATGCAGTTTTATTTTAGGTTACCCTCTAACCTATAAGAGTATTTGTATTTGCAATGAGCAAAACATTTTATTCTTATAATTAATATTTGAGAACAATTAGAAATCATTACTGTATTATTCACAAGCATACAGAGAGAGGATATTGATGAATATGATACAAAATTTATCATAATTTTCTTGATATGAAATAAAATCAATCAGCTGTATTCTCAAAATTACGTCTTTTATTTCATGATGCAATGTACAAAACAACTTCTGCTTAGATTAGCTTTGTCCAAACTCATAGTCATTCACATAAACGTAATAAAACACAATTAACAATAAGTTTTTTAATAAAAACGCGAAAGAATCACATATTCTCCATAAGACATTGTGTTAAAAACGTATCACATGGGATCACAGCGCCAACTATGACAAGCTTGTAAACTATTACAAAACTATGACCAGAAATCCGAACTTCGGCCATTGTCGATTGTTCTCCTTCCTTCTAGCCCTCCTTCCTTCGCACTGCATTTTTTAAATTATTTTTCTTGGTCTTGGGCATACCTAGGAATATTACTTTGGCTTCCTGGCTTCGGCATGCGCAGAGTACGAGTGGCCGAATCAATACTTCAATTACCTATGTCTTTACGATACAGGAAATTCTTTTCAAGCGGTCTAGTAGTGTAGTGGTCAGAGCATTTGCTTTTCATGCGGGCGGCTTGGGTTCGATTCCCGTCGGTGGCAATGCATAACTTTTTTCTACTTTTTTTTAAGATTGTTTGCATTTATATTTCAATTTGGGTTAGTCTCAGTTAGTTTTATTTGGCTGCGCCTCGGAGCGAGCGAAGTGAGCGGAGGGCCATAAGTGAAATCCTAGACGCTTGTAAACGAACGCACCCGTACTCTGCCCATGCGGAAACTAGGATGTCAAAGTAATATTCCTGAGTGTAAACACGAGTAGCCGGTTGCTTTTCATGATTTCATCGTTACTACGCGAGTGCGAAGCTTCCGGCACAATATTGACGGAGTGTACGCAGAGCCTTGTGTTCACCTGCTTTGCTATCCCTGGATGGGCTACCCTTAGACAAGGAAAAGGGGCTACCTAAGGTAGTAAGGACCACAAGACGTTGCCCCTACCGCATCAGAGGGCTTCAGAGTTGCGCACGCATCAAATTGTTGACAAAAATGTCTAATATTACACTTCCGCAAGGCTCTTTGCTCGCGGGGCGCAACCAACAGAAACTAACCAAAACTAACCCAAGGCATGCCCAAAATGAAGAAAAAAACTTTTTACACATAATATTAAAATAAAAAAGCATGTCTTGCCATTGGAATCGATCCCGGGCCGCCGTATTGCAGACTTAGCATCCAACCACTGAGCTACGGACCAGTTGACAGCAATTCGGTAGACCCTAAAGATACGCTGTTTGTCAACAATGTAATACCTGCGCAATTCTGAAGCCCTCTGATGCGGTACGGCAACGTCTTCTGTAAGGACCTAAAGTGTTCATTCTGTATAGCGTAGCTGTACTCTGTCTTCCTTTAATTCTGAGCTAGGGTCACAGTTTATATCATAAACGGTATGAACTGTGCTAGGGTGCTCCAAAATACCACTACATATGAGCATATTCCAGTATCTAACTTTTTCGATTACTTTTTTTAAGGAAATTGCTTAACAAGTGAATTTCTTATTGTGCCTTTTGTTTGAATGAATGACATGTTCTAAATCAATAACACGTTCTATGTCCAAATGGGATATTTGTTGTCATTTACTATGTGGAACATGCTATGAGTATGAGTATGTTTGGTTTTGCTTACCTATTACTCGCATTGAGTGTTTTGTTCCAGCTTCCCGATGCCATGCAAGTTCCTTCTTCCTACCTGGGCCAGCCTAGGCCATAGATAATACACTAAAAAAAGCCTAGGCTTAGGACTAGCTGATTGACTTGCGCGTAAAACCCAACCCCACCCGACAATATTTGACGTTTTCGCGCATGCGTTGTTTCATGTTGACATTTGTATTTCTACATTTTCTTTCTCTTCATGCCATGCCCTCCACTCGCTGCGGGGTGAAACCAACTAGAAGTAACCTAAGACTAACCAAAAAACTAACTAATCCAAAAATAATTAAAAAAAAAGTCTTGCATGGGGCCGGGGTCGAACCAATTACCTTGGCATTCTAAGTGAGAGCCATGCCACCTGAGCCACGATATCACCACATTCCTGATTTCCTCAAAAAGTCTCATACCAATGCCTGAAGTCCAAAAATGTAAACAACATTGACACTATTGACGGGCGGAGTTGGGATTTACACTAGTGGCTAGGTCGCGACGGTCTAAAAGCGTTCCCGACACGATTGTGTTATGTATTCAAGGAAACACATGCAAGCTTCTGTATATTTCGTAAAAAGTGCATCCAAAGTACGGGCACGTATTACAATAAGTAATATTTCACATTTCGCATGGCCCTCCGCTCGCTACCGCTCGCTACGGGGGTTCAAGAAAAGGAAACTAACCATGGGCTAACCCAAACGTAACCCAAGACATACCCAAAATAAAGAAGAAAACTGTTTGCTAACCAAAACTAACGCAAGATATTGTTACGTTTTTCCCGTGGGTTCTTAACAGAATTACAACTTTGCTATTTTCAACTAATACTCTCTTTATTCACTACCACTGTATACAATTTAACACTCTATACTACTCTTATAACTTTACCACTAATATCTATTCAACACTCAATGATTAACTGAACTGAACTGAACTCTCCGACTGACTGACTAACATTCGCCTTAGGTCTGCTTATATATAATCTTAAATCTATCACGAATATTCGGGAAGTATTCCGAGCCACTCTATACGATCTCGACGAGGCCATCGAGATAATTCCAGCGAACCTGTTCGCAGCCGGCCGGGTGATGACTCATACAGACAAGGAAGCGAGGGGCACGGCGGCTAGTTCTATAGGGTAGCACAAAAACGTTCGCATGGTTGTTAGGTTAGCCGTAACATTGCCTCCCTCTTAATTCTGATCGTCCCGATCAGCTACTTCATGTCCGTGATATGCTTTCAACCTGTCGAGGTGGACAACTTTCAGTTTGCTCCTGGGGCTACGCTGAATTCTATACACAACGTCATTAATTCTTTTGATGACCGTATAGGGTCCTTCCCATACTGGTGTTAGCTTGGGAGATCTTCCTGTCTTCCTTTGCGGGTTATATAACCAGACTTTATCGTTCATCCGAAATCCCCTAGAGTTAGCTTGGAGATCATATCGAGCCTTCATTCGGTCACTAGCGAGACGTTCAAACGGTAGTCCCACATCATTCTGTTTCATCTTCCCACTGGATCTTGTCTGAGGTCCTTGACTTGAGGCACAAGTTGAACACTGCTGGCACCATGATTTCACATCCTGGCAGTAGTTGACCCAGTAAAATCTGTCGCGGATCTTGTCAATCATTTTGTTCACTCCGAGATGAGCACCAAACTTTCTATTATGTACTTCTTCCAGAACTTCCGATATCTTCCTCCTTGGTAACACTAACTGTGTCTTCACTACTTTTCCATCGGCGCTTTCCCAGGCTCGTTTAAGGAGTCCATTTTCAACTACCAGGGAGTCCCACTGAGCCCACAGAGATTTAAAAGTAGATCCCTTAGTTGAAATATCTCTCCAGCTTGGTCTTGGTTGACGTTCTTCCTTAGCTTTTAGTAGTAGTGCTATTTCATTATCCTCAAGCTGATCTTTCTTTAGTTGCTCTGTGGTCCACTGCTGATCAACCTTAAACTTGATTCGCCTAATGGAAGTGATTCCTTCTCGTTGGTCAATTCTTTGGCGATGTTTATAATTATCCTCACATGACCTTCTGGATAAAGCATCTGTATTACTATGCCATCTTCCTTCCCTGTGCTTAGCCTTAAAGTTGTATTCTTTCAACTCTTCCTGACTTGGCTTTGAACTGCTGTTGTCTCTGGATGGAGCTGTAGGTCGTAGTTGTACTGGACAGTCTCTCTTAAAATGCCCAATGTTGCCACATATATAGCACTGATTTGGAACATTTGGGTTACGTGGCCTATCTTCTAGTGGCTCCCGGAATCTTTGTACTTGACAGTCTCTTTTGAAATGTCCAGTCCTGCCGCATCTATAGCACTGATTTGTAGCCTTTCGATTACATGGTCTAACTTCTGTTGGCTCCCGGAATATCCGTATTCGACAGTCCCTTCTGAAATGTCCAGTCTTTCCACATCTATAACACTGATTTGATGTATTTTGGTTATGTGGCCTATCTTCTATTGGCTCCTGGAATCTTTGTACTCGACAGTTCCTTTTGAAGTGTCCAGTCTTGCCACATCTATAGCACTGATTACGGTTGTATGGCCTAACTTCTAGTGACTCCCGGAATCTCCCCGTGGCCTGAAGAACTTCGGTTAATTTCTTCAAAATACCGCCCATTTCAGTTAGTTCACAACTGTTCGCCAAATTTTCTTCCTTGATGGATACGTCCCTGATTGCTGGCTTAGAGATGTTACAGGCCGCCTCGATTTCCAGAGCTCTACCCAAAACTTCACGGCTGCTATCAAATTTGGCTAAACGTAGCATCTTCTGAGTTTCTGGATCTCTGACACCGTCCACGAAATATTCAGCGACAAGTTCCTCTTGAAATTCCTCTGTCGCTCCCGGGTAGGCCAATTGAATGAGACGTCTTATGTCTGCCTCAAACTCTTGCAGGTTTTCACCAGGCTTCTGATGCCGAGACTTTACTTGTGCTTGGTATAGTTGTCTTCGGTGTTGGTCTCCAAATCGTCTCTCCAGTACAGCTACAAGTATGTCATATTTCCCTTGTTGGCTGATGGGAATGGTCTGCAGTAGTTCCAGGGCAGATCCACGAAGCGCTACCACTAGTGATGTAGCCATTTCTTCATTATTCCAACCGTTGGCAACCGCAGCGGCTTCAAACTGTCTTTTGTACATAGTCCAGGATGTTTGACCGTCATAAGTTGGAGGTTTAATATGTTGTCCTGTGGCGAATACCCTCTCGGTGGATCCTTGATTTTTTAGTCTGGTAAATTCTGCTTGTAGATTCCTCATTTCTTGCTGTACGTTTCCTACTTCTTTTTGTACACTCCCAACTTCTTTTTGTACATGTCCAACTTCTTTTTGCACATTCCCAACTTCTTTTTGCACATTTCCAACCTCTTTTTGTATATTACCTACTTCTTTTTCAAATTTCTCATTTTGCCCGTCCAATATTTTCTGTAATTTTCCTTGCTCGCCTACAATTACATCAAGCATCCATTTCTGAAGCCGTTCCTGTTCTGCTTGCCTTTTACGTTTATCTTCTTCCCGATCCGATTGCCTTCTACGTTCATCCTCTTCCCGATCCGCTTGCCTCCTACGTTCCTCCTCCTCCCGATCCGCTCGCCTCTCAGCATTTAAATTATCCATGAAATCGGCCAACATTTTATTTATTTGCTCCATTTCTGCTGTTTGTTGCCTTGTATTGACCATAGAATGTTATAAAACTTTACCAGAATCCAGCAATCAAACGGTCTCGTTGACGTACTTGTACTTCTTCTTTGAAAAATACTTCGCAAGTCCGGTCCCGTCACAATCCCACTTCTGACACCAAATGTTACGTTTTTCCCGTGGGTTCTTAACAGAATTACAACTTTGCTATTTTCAACTAATACTCTCTTTATTCACTACCACTGTATACAATTTAACACTCTATACTACTCTTATAACTTTACCACTAATATCTATTCAACACTCAATGATTAACTGAACTGAACTGAACTCTCCGACTGACTGACTAACATTCGCCTTAGGCCCAGATAAACCCACACCAGATGCGAAACCTCCCACCTAACGCATGCAACAAGAATTCGTTTAAAGCTCCGCCTCCTTGGAATGGCCAGCCATCCCAAGAAATAGTCAGGGCAAGCTCTAGTATGATTCTAAACGCGAGCCACGCGAGTCTTTTGGTTTAGTCCGAGAGTGTTACGAAAAATAATTAATCTTTATTTTATTTTTGTTAACATGCCTAGTTATAAGTGCCTTTATTTGAATTGTTCTATTAGAAGCGGTGGCGAAAAATCATTATTTAAATTACCCCGCCATCCTGAAAGGTATGTATAAATGTTGTTTAATACACATTCCAACACACTTAGTTCCAAAATTATTGCATATTCTAAAATCGAATGAGCACGAAATTCAATTAAATCTGAAAACTGGCAGATACAACGTTATAGTTAAATCTTTTTTAAATTCAACTAATGTTATACAGTGTTTATTATTATGATATCGGAACTTTTGTTTTAACCAATCTATTCTGCATGTCTGACAATCTAAAAATGCATTTTAACATTGAAAATGTTTCTGTTTTCCTAGTATAGCGCCTCAAATCGTGAACAAGTGCATGCTACATTTGCCACATTCATGACGTCATACGCGTGAGAGATCGTGTTAGTTTGTTTATTTAAACCTAAACTTGATTATACCGTATCGGAATCGGTTCAAATGACTAAAATAAATCGGAATAAACTGAAACTAACCGAAAGTTTATTAAACGACTAACCAAAACTAACTAAAAGCACCAAAACGGGCTAAAACGTATGGGAACAGGTTACAAAAATTGAAGTAAGTTGAAACTAATCAAAACGAACCGAATTTTGGCGAATAACCAAAACTAACCGAAAACATTAAATTTGATTATAACGTGTCGGAACCGGTTCAAATAACTAAAAAAATTGGAACTAACTGAAACTAACCGAAAGTGGATTGGACCACTAACCATAATTAACCATAAGCGCCAAAACGGGCTAAAACCTATCGGAACAGGTTATAAAAATTAAAGTAAGTCAAAATGAATCAAAACGAACCGAATTTTGGCGACTAACGAAAACAAACCACAAACATTAAATGTTATTATAACGTATCGGAACCGGTTCAAGTGATTGAAATAATATGGAACTAACTGAAAGTAACCGAAAGTTGATGGAATGACTAACCAAAACTAACCAAAGGTAACTAAAAGCACCAAAACGGGCTAAAACTTATCAGAACACATTACAAATGTTAAGTTAAAACTAACGTAAATGAACTGAAGTTTGGCGACTAACCAAAACGAACCAAACACATTAAAATTGCTTATAATGTACCGGAACCGGTTCAAATGACTAAACTATAATAAAATTAACTGAACTTTACCGAAAGTTGATTGAACGTCTAACCAAAATTAACCACAAGCACCTAAACGGGCTAAAACGCATCGAAATAGATTAAAAATATTGAAGTAAGTTCAAACTAACCCAAATTTTTGTGACTAACCAAAACTAACTAAAAACATTACAAATGCTTATAACGTCTCGGTACCGGTTTAAATGGCTAAAATAAATGGGAACTAACTGAATTTTACCTAAAGTTGATTGAACGACTAACCAAGTAAGTAAAAGCATCAAATCGGGCTGAAACGTATCGAAATAGATTAAAAATATTAAAACTAACCCAAATTAACCGAATTTTGGTGACTAACCAAAAATAACCAAAAACACTAAAATTGTTTATAACGTATCGGAACTGGTGAAAATAATTAAAATAAATTAATACCAACTAAAATTAACTGACAGTTGATTGAACGACTAACCAAGACTAACCGAAGGCATCAGAAAGGGCTAAAACATATCGGAACATATTAAAAATATTAAGGTAAGTTGACACTAACTTTAATTAACCGAATTTTGGCGACTATCTAAAATTAACCAAAACATTAAAATTGGTTATGACGTATCGGTTCCAGTTCAAATGACTGAAATAAATTAAAACTAACCGAAAACTGATTGAATGACTAACCAAAACTAATCAAAAGTAACCATAAACACCAAAAAGAGCTAAAACGTATCGAAACTGATTAAAGGTACTAAAATAAGTTACCAACCCAAATTAACCGAATTTTGGCGGCTAACTAAAATGAACCAAAATATTAAAATTGGTTATAACGTATCGGATCCGGTTCAAATGACTGAAACAAATTAAAACTAACTAAAACTAACCGAAAGCTAATTGAATGACTAACCAAAACTAATCAAAAGTAACCATAAGTACCAAAAAGGGCTAAACCTATCGGAACTGATAAAAGGTATTAAAATAAGTAACCAATCCAAATTAACCGAATTTTGGCGATTAACTAAAATTAACCAAAAACGTTTAAATTGGTTATAACGTATCGGAACCTGTTCAATTGACTAAAATAAATTGGAACTGGCTGAAAGTAACCGAAAGTTGATTGAATGACTAACCAAAACTAACCAAAAGTAACTAAAAGCAGTTTAAATGTTTTTGGTCAATTTAAGTTAGTCGCCAGACTTCGGTTAAATTCAACTTAATCTAATATTTTTAATCTGTGCCGATACGTTTTAGCACTTTTTGGTGCTCTTAAATACTTTTGGTTAGTTTTGGTTAGTCGTCCAATACATTTTCGGTTGATTTCAGTTAGTTTTTAATTATTTTAGTCATTTGAACCAGTTCCGATACGTTATAACCAATTTTAATATTTTTGGTTAGTTTAGGTTAGTCGCCAATATTCGGTTAATTTGGGTTAGTTTTAACTTAATTTAATATTTTGAATCTGTTCCGATACATTTTAGACCGTTTTGGTGCTTTTATCCGCTTTTGGTTAATTTTTGTAGTCTGTTACGATAAGTACGTTTTAGCCTGTTTTGGAGCTTATGGATACTTTTGGCTAGCTTTGGTTAGTCTTTCAATTAACTTTCGGTTAGTTTCAGTTAGTTCCAATTTATATGAGTCGTTTGAATCGGTTCCGATATGTTTTAATCAAATTTAATGTTTTTGGTTAGTTTTGGATAGTCCTTAAAATTTGGCTCTTTTTGGTTAGTTTTAACTTATTTTAATGTTTGTAACCTATTCCGATACGTTATAGCCCGTTTTGGTGCTTTTGGTTACTTTTGCTAGTTTTGGTTAACCGTTCAATCAACTTTCGGTTAGTTTCAGTTAGTTCCAATTTATTTTAGCCATTGGAACGGATTCCGATACCTTATGATCAAATTTAAGTTTAAATAAACAAGCTAACACGATCTCTCACGCGTATGACGTCAAGTGGCAAATGTAGCATGTACTTTTTCACTATTTGAGGCCCTATATTAGGATAACAGAAACATTTTCAATGTTAAAATAACCTTAAATCGGCATACAATAAAGCGTATTAAGGGAATTTCTGTAAAAAAGTCAGAGCAGCCATAATAACACAAAATTTCTATGACCGCCTGTTGGGAAAAAAGAAAGTGAATGTTTATTGCAAATTTTAATTTTTCCTGAACCAGTCCACGAACAAAACACGTTTTCATTTATTTGGTGCGGACCAACTATTTTAATTTTGAAGAATAATTCTATAATCATACCCAGATTATTTGGTGCAGACCGCGTATAACCGCCACGTCAAGGTTAAAGTTGGCTGGCGAGGAATTTGCCGATCTTTTGCATCTGGTGTGGGTTTATCTGGGCCTTAGGTCTGCTTATATATAATCTTAAATCTATCACGAATATTCGGGAAGTATTCCGAGCCACTCTATACGATCTCGACGAGGCCATCGAGATAATTCCAGCGAACCTGTTCGCAGCCGGCCGGGTGATGACTCATACAGACAAGGAAGCGAGGGGCACGGCGGCTAGTTCTATAGGGTAGCACAAAAACGTTCGCATGGTTGTTAGGTTAGCCGTAACAATATACTACAAAATCAAGAAAAAACTGTTTAGAAACTTAACCGTAAAAAATAAAAAATAAACAACGGGGTTTGAAACCGAGCCGCCGGCCGCCGCCGATAGCCACAGAATTGAGACCCAACCATCTAAACCTCTAGACCACGACAGCTCATGCTATAAATTGATTGTATCGCGAAGACATAGCGCGAATACAATCGATCGAGTCAACGCCACATACACTAGATGGCGTTGAAGTCGTAAGAGAGAGAGAGAGGGAAGCGTCGCACGCAGTATTTCGTCACCGGGATCGATTTTAGACCGGCGCGACCTAGCCGCTAATGGGATTTACGTGCTATATAGCTGATTGCCGTCCACTCCTTTAACAAGGGAGTCTTATGGTCACTAGTTGCTAGGTCGCGCCGGT
>JAEQML010061196.1:0-26055 GCA_016904865.1 Pissodes strobi | reverse complement strand
TTGTATTGGTTGATCGAGCGTGACTAGTGGGATTTCAAGATTGGTGCCTTTGGTTCCTCTTAATTAAGCAAACTTTTAGTATAAAAGCGAGTTAGGTAGAGTTTTAAATTTAGTTTTAATCATTTCCTGATGATGCTAACATGGTTAGCGAAACACGCGTCGAGTTCAATAATTCTGTTCCGGTATTGTGAATAAAACTCCTTTTTAGTTGCCGGAGGTTCCAAACCCCAACATAAACTGATTTTGCGATGTTAGTAACGTGGTCATGCCAGGACATATTGCTGTTAGACCAAGACACCCAGCAGTCCGATTGACGATGATGAAGGAATGGTCGATCCTGCCTTAATGATGTCAGGGCCCGCCGCATTGGCCCTCTTGGTAAACGTGGCTGTTTGGGTCTTTGCTGCATTGAACTGGACCAAATTTCTGTTGACCCATGTTTGAACTTTCTCCAGGTCTTGATCAATTGCTGCAATCTACTCCTGTCTGCGATGATAAGTCTCTTTCGCTGGTGAAGGTCTTTCTGATCTAAATTGGGAGACATCTGCAAAACTGTAAACAGGATTATTCGTTTCGATCAGCAGGTCATTAATATAGATGAGGAACAGAGTTGGTGAAAATATTGCGCTATGAGACACGCCCGCGTTAATGGTGAATGCGTCCATCAACCGCAACGTTTCCTAAGGAAACTGGCACGCCAACTGCAGAGAGAGCTCGTCAGTCCGAAGGACGGCAGTTTGTTGAGCAATCCGTCATTCCAAACTCTGTCGAATGCCCTCGAAATATCCAACACTGCCGATCTCTCCTTGCGAAAGCCGTATGTTCGATATGGTGGGGAGAGCCCTGTTCTGGGGGACGTCCAGGTAGAGTGTTATGAAAACATTTTGGCGAACATGCTTGCCTCTTCCTTGGCTGCAGTCGCCGTGATGCCTTTGCTACCGACCAGAAATTCCTGGAGCCACTGGGGCATTGCAAAAATTTATTCCTGATCCTTTGATTGTGTTTGTCCTTAGTTTCGTCGATTACACGCTTGCATTTGTTTCTCGTTTCCACAAAACACTTGCAACTTTGAGCGGTCTGATTTTGCTGCCAGTACTTGTAGGCTTGCTGCCTCCCACCCACAGCTCTCTCGCATCTTCCGTCGAACCAGGGCCTTTCCCTTGACGGCAACTTGATGGAACTTGGGATGTATGCTTCCATTCCTGAGGAGACCACTTGCGCAATCTCCCCACACCGACGGGTCGTCAGTGCCAAAACAGACGGCGAGCCAAGGAAAATCTAGGTAGAACTCCCTTAGACCGTCCCAGTTTGCAGAATTGCAATGCCAGACCTTACGAGGTAATGGTGGATCCTTCTATAGAAGTGACAATTCACAAACTGTTGTAATAAGTTTGTGGTCGGAAGTACCTAATGGCGGACCAACTGTAATTGTGTACTGGTCCGGATTGGCGGTTAGAAAAAGATCCAGGAGGGCGGCGAATTCGCCGCCCTCTGAGATTCGAGTTGGTTTGTCTACAAGTTGAGTAAGCCCGCAGCTGATGGTAAATGCTTCAGCCTTTCTACATTCGTTGTCGGTCTTGCTGTGATATTTGAGACAGTTGGTGTTGTGGGCATTGAAATCTCCCAGAACGACCATTTCTGAATTGGAGTGATCGACCTATATTGAGTCAAAGGTGGTATCTAGTGTTGTAAAAAAGCTTTGGTAGGCTCTATCGCTCGGAGGGCGATAGAGACAACATATCAACTTGGTCAATCCCTTGACGGTGAACCTGAGCCACATGACGTCAAGGCTGTTCGGTTCGAGAGCTTCCTCGCGGTGGCATGAAGGGTCGCTTCGGACAAAATCCAAACTAACTCATGTCTAAATCGGGTGTGTAAGTTGCAACCAGGAAAGGGGTAGCTTGCTGTTGTTGCAGAACACACTTGTGTTTCTGTAAGGGCCAGTATGTGTGGTTCATTTGCTTGTAGATGCTGGTGTACCGAATTTATGTTTGTATTTAAGCCTCTTATGTTGCAGAAATCTATTTTAAATTGATTCGGTAGCTTTGCTGTTTATGAAATGCTGCATGAAGGGCTCCCAGGGCCACCCGTCGCCCGAAGATCCGAGTGGCCGGGGAAGCTCCGGAATATTCTGATCCTGGAAGCACCATCATGGTCCATACATTCCTACTGCATGCATTCTTGCATGCCTCAAAAAGAGTATGATTTATTGACTGAGTGATAATGATAATCAATTTTAACATCCAGTACTTTTATGTATTTGCAGGTTGAATAAAAAAAATTAAATTAAATCAAACATACACATACCTAAATGTATAATATAAATAAATAGATATCAAAATGGTATTTAAATACTCTCCCAAGATTTTTTCTAACTAAATGTTGCTAACAATTAGAAAATCGAACGAAAGTAATATTCAAAATAGAAGCTAGGTAGTTTTATATTTATTGCGGTATAAAAACTGTTGCATTATGACCCTAAAATAAACATTAATGAGCGTGGCATACAAAAGACAATTTGCCTACGGCCCAATTTTTCACCTAAAAGTAGCCTCCCTTGTTCTAATATTCACGAGCCGCCACTGAATACAATAGTCATTGAACAAAGTATACATTCGTAGGAATGTTATAGGGCAATATGACTGAAAGCTATAAAAAAAAGAGTAAAATACATTTTTCATTATGCTACCTAAAGTGATTCTGTAAAAATGTGAGTAGTTTCTATCATCGCCGTTTGGAATATACTAAACAAAGATAAACAAAAATGACAAATGGGTATATTTCCAACTTTAGAATACTTTCGCGTATATCAATTAAAATGTATCGTTTTTAAAGACGTTGTAACCAAAGTTTATCTAAAACAAAACATTTCGGAACAGTGTGTAAAATGCCGGGTGCAAGGAGGCTGATATTCTTTGAACAATTGGTATTCTCAATATCTGGGATAATAGTCTCAATTTCGAACATATGACATAAAAGATATATGCAACTTTGTCAGTTATTTCGGAAAAACGAGCAAATTTACGCATTTTTCACAAATTTTAATCGCCCTCACCGGAATTTCCAAAAACCATAAATTTCCTTGGGTCCGGATATTTAATTCTCACAGACAGGCATTTATGTTAGTGTTAAAATTCTATAATTTTCTAGAGGTTTTTATAAATATTATAAATCTACATGCATTGGCTTTACGTATCAAGCATCGTATATGTGTGATTACTAAATTTCCAAACAATAAAACGTCTGGGGGTCGATTCACAAAGGGCTTTACGAAAATCATGCTTACTATCATAGATGAATATAGCTAAAGCTATATTCATCTATGTTACTATGCGATCGAAAATTTATTTTGTGTTTACAACTACTAGAGACATAATTTCAGGTTTAAAAAAGTTATATAACTTTCAAAAACACGAAGCGAATAAAGGGTAACACGGCTACCTCCCGAATAAAGAAGATAAACAAAAAGTACAAATCAGTCCGATTTAAAACTACGGTCATTTTATGGTCACTAATTTAAAAAGTAAGCAAGTTCGCCGCTGAGTCAAAAACCATAAAATTTATGACTCTAAATAAACGATTGCAACTGAATCTTGTAAAGGTCGCTATCAAGAAAGCCTTTAAGACGGGCTTCCATCAATAATGATTTTATCATGAATCGATTTGCCATAAATGCTTTGTCCGAAAACGTATTCAGATTGGAATTCTCTAAATTTAGCCGTTGCTTTAGAGTGAAATTGATTCCACTAGCCCGTAATAAATTCCCATATTTTTTTTAGAAAGTTGTTGTTAGTAGACATTATCATAGTACCTCCTGAGATAAATTACTTTTGACAAACACAGGCTCATCAACATTTAACCAAAGTTCAGTTATGGCAATGATTTTTTAAGCTTGTCTAATAAAAGATATAATTCATCTGTTTTGTGTCTTAAGGACTGAATATTTATAAGAAAACACTAAGCTTGCCATCATCCAATTTTTCAGAGGGTACTTGATCCCCTGTTCGCATCAATCTACCTAAAAATTCCCCCCTCTAATCGGAGAGCCAGTAGAAAAATTATTGCTATGACTTTCCCTAGCCTTCTGAAGGTGTTGAAGTCTCTCCGATGAAAACAAAGATCTGAAGGCAGAGAGATCAGCTAACCAATTATCAATTAAACGTAAATTGGTTTTTCTCGAACTGTAACATAAAATTTATTTTTTTAGTTATGTGCATATTTCAATGTTAATAAAAATGTTTTTAATATCTAGTCATTTTCATTTTTGTAACGGCTTATTATCTTCTGCTTGTCAGCAGGCTTATTTCAATGTTATAAACAGGTCTCCCTAAAATGTTACGCATAATATGGTGCACCACCGTACAAGAATGAAATGTTTGGCGCGCTTCGGCCGCCATCTTCATCATTTTCATTCACTACTTTATCCCCTCTTCATGTTAATATTTCTAATGTTGGCATGTAAACATTTGGTAATTTATGAATGAGCTGCTCTGTCTGTTGTTTTTTATATGTCTTTGATTATGTAAGCAGTAAATAATATACCCAATTTATTTTTTTGAGCCGTGCACTTGTCAGTTCAAAAAAAGGAATGTTTTCTTTCAGTATCTAATTTGGTCGCATTGCAGTATGCTGATGCAACAGCTGGAGCATTTCTTCCCATAATTGCTTCAGTCCAAAGAATGCGTTGGGAATTTTTGGGATTTTAACTTAGCGAAAGTTTCACGGAATACTACTAATGAAAAAAAAATTTTTAATACTTATCTTATTCATCGAGGTTGATCTTGACTCAGAGATTCGGAAAACAAAACCAGTGTAAAGACTCAAGTTACTAAATTTTACTATTGCCTTGCATTACTTACTTACATCCGATGAAACTCAGCATTCTGAATGCCTTGCTCATTATCAAACACGAGGTACATTACTCAGGAACTGATTCAAAGTAACTCTCAGGTCAATCACCTGGTTTTAAGTTTCTGTGATAGTCATATTAATAATGCCGGTAAATAATCGATCAAGTTTTATTGCAACCACGCATCGGCAGAAAGTAGGAAGTAAGATTATAGATAATTTAAACTTAATCGTCAATAATTAAATGATCCAAGCTGAGATACCTGTAGAATATTTGATGAGGCACTAATTTCTTTGGAAAAATGACCTCTCATTCTCATCATTTATTTCGTACAGCGACAAAGTCACAAGATAAGGGTGCTGCACAAAATCCAACATTCGGCAACTTCAGTCATAACCACTCAGTCAACCCTTCGAAGGGTTTCGAGAAGTCAATATAGATGAAGAAGGCGCCCCACATGAAAAGTGTGAATACAATTAAATCGTCGAATCTGTTTGAGGTACAAACTCATTTATTCAATGCAGTTAAGATATTCCAATAATATAATCTCAAACAATTTCGTAGAGTTCTTCGTAGAATATGTTCATGATTATTAGCAATTTATACAATGCTATTAGGTATACTTACGGACACTCAAAGAATAATTTTTTTAAAAGAAAAGTTAGTCTCATATAGTAAGCCAAACTAATCACCTCAGAGTCTTCTGTCTATTGACCTAATGGAATGATTAAGCTTGTCTTGTGATAACTTCATCTTGCTAAGTTTATCTTCTAAGGTCTGTATGCAAGGGAATAAGTTAATCAATGAGCCGGTCTACCCATGTACTGGTCACGTGAGTGGACCCTCATCTGGGAGATCATCCATTGCGTCCCTTGGTCTATTGAGGCTCACATCTGTGGTTTCCACTAGGCTAGAGGTTCGAACCTTTTCATGAAATCGATTAGCTCTCTGGGGTCGATAGTTTTCAAATCTACAAGTGTAATTTGAGAATTTACAAACACTGTTTGTCTGGATCTTTCCATTGCTGGACAGTGGCATAAAACATGCTCCATTGTTTCTTCGTCCTCCAAGCACAAGCGGCACTCCGTTTCTTCGGAAAGCCCTATCTTGGTCATATGGCTTCTTAGCCGACAATGGCTAGTCTACATGCTAACTACAGCCTGTACCTGCTGCCGGCCAAATTGAAGAAGTTGTCTAGTTCTCACTCCTGATTGCAGATTATCTTTGAATGAGTTAGGCTCGGTAACTCTCTCCATTTGTTAGCAAATTGCTGTTGTGTTCACCTGGAAAGAGCTTCTTTAGCTGTGTTCTATTCCCAGTACTGGTTCTGCTCCTATGAAGGCCGTGGTAACTGCCTGCTTCGCAAGAGTATCAGCTCTTTCGTTGCTTTCATATCCTGTATGTCCAGGTATCCAGATCAGTGTCAGTTTATTTTCTCTACCTAGTTTGGTGAGTAGTTCCTGGCAGTTCCATACTGCCTTGGATGAACAACGGCTAGATTCAAGAGTTTTTAAAGTCGCTTGACTGTCGGAGAATATTTTCATTGACGTGCCTTTCCAGTTTTTATCGATGAGCTACTGTGCAATCATATCAATGGCTTTAGCTTCAGCCAGAGAAATGGTTGCATGTTTGCCTAGAGGACACTTAAGCTCAACCTTACCATTTTTATTCCATGTAGCGGGCCCTGTACCATCATTGGTCTTGGAGCCCTCAGTGAACCAACTATTCTCTGTTGTTCTCAGTCTTTTACCCGTTCGTTCCTCTCTGGTAGGAAGACATTATGGACATGGTTACAGTTAGTTTTGGTAGGCATAACAACTGATGATAGTACCAACACACTGTCCCGGTTATTAGCGCTTTTCAGCTTGTTGGGCACCATGTTGATCGACTGCGGATTGTTGATCGCAGCCTGTGTACGTAGTCTATCTGGCCTCCCTATCCAGTACTATTTGGCAGAGTGGTGGCAGATTTAAAAGCCACTCAAGCCCTGCCGCGGGTGTAGTGCCGAAGGCGGCACTAATTGCCAGACACGCTTGTAAGGTGGATAGTTTGATTCTCGCGGAGCTCGGGAAGCTCGTAGAGTACCAAGCTACTGCTGCATATGTTATCATTGGTCTTATGACCGCAATATGAAGCCAGTGCATTTGTTTGGGATGAATGGGATGTATGCCCCATGTTTTGCCACAAATGCATCTGTAGGTCCATAGTGACGGTTTCATTTTTGCGGCAATTTTATCCAGATGCGCATTCCAGTTGTGTTTTATCTAGGGTAATTCCCAGATACTTCACTGTATTCGCAATACATCGCCGGGATCGTTTCTCCTTTGAGTGTAGGTGGTCTTAGGTTTTCCAGCATTTTCTTCCTTGTGAACGGTACTAAAACTGTTTTGTGCGGGTTCACACATAGTTGCTCCCTTCCGCACCAGTCGCAGACCACGGTTCGCACCTTTTAAAGGTAATCTGAGATAGTTCTTTGCGAGTTGCTTCTTATAAGTATTACTAGATCATCCGCATATGCCGCACCTCCACATCCCACAGCGAGAGGACCGCTAGCAGACTATCCATCAGGAGAAATCACAAAAGGGGCGACAAAACCCTACCCTGAGGACATCTCCTGAATCTGTAGCCCTCCCGCTGTAGGGTTGTTGTCACTACTCTGCAATTTAACATACTCCCGATCCAGTTCCGTATTCAACTTTTCTTTTAGCTAGTGCTGTGTACAAGGAGTTTGGTAATGGATTATTGAATGCTCCTTCAAGGTTGTTTAGAGTTAGTTCTATAGATTTGCCGGTCTGATACGCATAGTGATGAACATTTAATAGATACTCACCAACTGCACCCATTCTAATGTGCACGTCCAATATCTTTTCCATGCATTTCAACAGAAAGGAGGTCAGACTTATTAGTCTCCATGAGTTAGGTGTTGATTCCCTACGTTTCATCTTCGGGATATACACCATTCTGATTTTAGTCCAGCTGCTAGGTATATTATTACTCGCTAAGCTGGCTCTAAAAAGTTTAATTACCCATGACATCTCAGATAAATTAAATAGACGAATTCTGGGGGATCTCAATAAAAAATGAACTTGGAAGTTTTGGAAGTGGTTCAATGTTACCATTGCAATATGTGGTCAGATATTATTGGTGTTGGAATATGTGGCATGCAGTCATAGATATTGATGAAGTAGCCTTAATATCTATATTATGCGACGGTTTCCCGAACCATTATCCTTATTGGTCGATGCACGAGCCCTTCTTATGCGACAGTACTTAATGAGCATGTTCCTTGTTCCTTTACAAATCATCCCGATCACCTTACATTGCTTGACAGCGTTTTTATTTCAATGGAGGGTATAATTAGAACGGAATCGGATGATGGTTGCTAAAGCCTTTTCCTGTTCTGATTTTCTCCAGTAAATGACACGATGGCTGTAGTACTCCTGTAAAAAGTTTGCCTTCACGGATATGTCATGATGAATTTGTCATTATTCACACTTGTGATCGTCCCTGCTATTACTCCAAGCGAAAATGTATGGCCATTGAATTGTTTGAACGAAAATACTGATCACATCTCAAATAATGCAGATTTGCAAGCAGCTGTTTGATAGAACTAAATAATGGTGCCCACATGGGGCTTTAAGGGAAGCGAAAAGTTGATTCCCTGGCCAGAAAAGAACGAGTTCTTGGAATATTATAATATAAATAACACGGTAAAAGCATAATATGGAGTGAGATGCCTGACTCTACGCATCCAAGAGCGTTTATAACACCATAAGAGCACTTAGGAAGTGTTCGAATTTTACGGAAATCTGTTAATTCGAATTCTTTATGCGAGACCTTGCTGATTGAAGCATATTCATAATCATGATTGAGGATTACGAAGTTAGCAAGCTATTTTGCGAACGACCTGAAGAACCATGGCACGAGTTTTGTTGCATGAACTATATGTGAATCTGCTTCTAGTACACTTATTGAGCATAATCTAATGGTTTGCCATGTCAGCTAGAGCAACAATTTGCAGCATATAATATATAATATGTACTTAAGAATACAATTAAGTACCTACTGATAATAAGTTAAGTTCGATAATTTATTGTCCTGCGAAGGTATTTGAATTTTCCATCGTCTATCATAATGCTTATGACCTCTATATTGCCCTCTATAGATTGCTGAGCTTGCTCGAGTTCCTGCCTTTAAAAAGCAAATTAATTTGGTGTGGCGACCTTAATATTTACTCTTCCAGTGTGAGTGCTGCTCAAGAATCTCTTTGGTTCATTTTGACTATTTTGGTATAATTATGCATATTAACTCACCAACTAGAATAACTAAATCTAGTTCTAGTACTATAGACTATGTCGTGTCATCTTTTGATCCAGAATTCGTTGACTGTGCTGTCTTTAACTCGGGTTTCTTTGATCATGAGGCAGTATTAACAGAATTTTCGGTAAAATCCAAATGTGAAAAATGCTTTGCGGAAATTATGCCGTATTTTTTCGGACAAATTTTTTCTAAATTTCAAGCACCTATGTCTAATAACTGACTGGGTTGTCCTCTGTCGATACCGAACTTTCTAGATTTATAAATTTTATCTACTCTTCCGTTCAAATCCTTTCCTCTTGGGCCTATCAAAATTAAACCACATACACCCTGGTCAACTAAAGGCTTACGCCTATTGCAAAGAACATGCGTTCATTATCTCACCTAAAAAAATACTCTGACAACGTCTTCTTCCATGATTACGTGAAACATAAAAGTCTATCACAAGACTATAAAAGCTGCCAATGACATTTATTATAATGAGAGGCTGGCTAAATCCGGTAACGTCGCTTAAGAATCATGGTCTATTGTGAATGACTTAAGGAATAAGACTTCTTCGTCTAGCACAATCGCTAATTCACCTGAGAACTTAAACTTAAAGATCTAATGAACACCGTAACTCCTTCTCATGATCCACTTTCATATCTCCCTAATGCTAATGTGAATTTACACAGTTACTTCTTTACACCTGTAGATTTAGCTGACATTAAAAACAAATCCTCATCTGGGACTGATACTCTGAAAATGTTCTCAAACCTGATGGAATGCACATTAAACCTTACTACTTTAATTAATAAGTCATTTCAAAAGTTCCAAACTGTCTTCAGACGACGATAATTATTCCTTTGCATAAAGGAGGTGATAAAGACCAAGCTTCGAATTGTCGCCCAATTGCACTCCTTCACGCATTATCAAAGATCATTGAAAGATTGGTTAAAAAAAGGCGTCTATCTTTTCTCTCTAAATATAAAATACTTACTACCCATCGATTTGGATTTTTAAGTAAAAAATGCACAAATGATGCTATGTTTTCCCTCTTTAATTATGTATACTCCAACCTGAACAACCATCACTTTACAGCAACAATTTTCTGTGATTTCTCTAAAGCTATCGATTGTGTAAATCATAATATGTTAACTAACAAATTGCATACTACGGATTCAAAGGAGTGCTTCTCTAAGTCGTATCTTAACAACAGAAGTCAGCTTGTGAGGGTTGATACGTCGATGTCTTCTTGCAAGCCAATAGATTGTGGAGTACCACAGGGTTCAGTACTAGGTTCTATTTTGTTTCTGCTGTTTATCAATGACATTGCTTGTCTGGACATTAGCGGTAAAGTCTGTCTCTATGCTGACAATACTAGTTTCACTTGGAGCAACCCGGGTATCACGGCGTTTCACAGAATTGTATCTAGTGACTTGATCACCATTAAATCATGTTGCGATTTTAATCTCCTGTGCCTCAACGTCTTTAAAACTAAAGTTTTATCATACAAAAGTACGTTGCAATCTTTTGTACTTAATAACACCACTATTAACGTCGTTCAATCTGTGAAATTCTTGGGGCTTGTTGTGGACAACCATTTAAAGTGGGACTTGCACATCGATGCCGTATCAAAAAACTGCCTGTTTTACGCTAAGAACGGTTTCCAAGGACCTTAACTTGTCAACTGCTAGAATAGTTTAATATGCACTTTTTGAGTCTCCGATGCGCCTTTCCATTCTATAGGGTACGTGTTGTGCGACTCAATTTGAGCGTATTTTCAAACTACAAAAGAGAGCTGTTCAATACTCATTGGGTTTCTTTAAAATATTATCTCTTCCTTCCTTATTTATATTTCAATCGGTTTCCTTAATCCGCAAGCACGTATGTGCTATTCCATAAAGGCCATCTCACAGCTATCCACTTAGGAATACGGAGCATGATCTTTATCTGCCAACCCCACGCTTAGAGTCAGTTAAAAACTCGACACTGTACAATGCAAAGAAAAAGCGTGTGCACTATGTGCGCATATTTGAAGTGAAACTTCTTAAACTTAAACTCCCTAGCGTTATACATATCGTAACGGATTTGGTTAAAAATTAGTTTTTTTAAATATACCACTCAATTAACAAAAAGGGAAGGCCTTAATGAAAAAAATATTCTTCATAAAATATTCGCTTATGTCTTGATAAGGTAATAGAGCAAATCCCATACTTTATGCTTGTAAACTAACAAAGATATCACAATAAAACATCGTGACCCTTTTTGGTTCCGCTGCCACGGCCTACCAGCGCGGCCTTTCTTCGTGTCGCGACCGACGCGGCCTCTCGTCGTGTCGCGACCTTCAAATTTTACTCCCGGCGCGCGTTAAGAAGTTTCACTTAAAAAATGCACAATTATATTCGGTCTCGTCTCATAAATAATTCCAGCCATCTCTAGTCTCACCCGTCATCCTTACTCCAGTCTTTATTTGTGTGTGGTACAGTTCACGTTAAAGTGCGTAAAATGCCAAATAGATCGCGAAAAAGGCATCGCTCTTGCTCGGATAAACGGATGGACAAGCAATTAAAAGTGTTGGAAAAAAATAGGCGCAGTGACGCACCGACTTCGGACGAGGAAAGTTCTTCTGACTATGAGAGAGACAAGGACGGGGATTATTCTTCGCATAGTTCTGAGGGCCAAGTCAGGACCGACGTAGATATTGAGAATGCTGGTGATCAAGGTAAATAAGGGTCTATAATAGGGTAGAACGGTAGTTAGAACATTTACTTAGGCTTGTTATATGGATATGAGTAGAAGGTAATATTCCCTTTTTGGTGGTATTGTTATGAAATCACATGGAATGTATAGGAGTACGTTGGTGGTTACTCTGATTGGGTGTAAAAGTATTATTGGTGAATACGTATTACGCTTAGATACTATAGCAAACAATAGTAGATACTCGTAAGGGTACATTGGTGGTTACCCTTATTGAGTAATGGTGTTTTAATGTTCACGTTATAACTATACTTGCGTAACCATTAAGCAAATTTAGCCCAATAGGTGATTATAGGGCTTAATTTTGTCTTCCAGGGATGATGCATGCCGGCCGAGAAAATTCAAGAGCATCGATTGAGAATGACACCGGGAATATCCAACCAAACCTTTTGATGAAGGGTTACTGGCAGTTTTGGGTAATGACCTTACCCATACAACTATTTTGGGTCCACCTCTTCAACCGGAAATTGCTTCAAGATGGACACATATTGCAAAAAATGGTCGTGAAGAATCCGTCCTTAATCAAATAATAGAAAAATACCACATTCCAGGAAATGGGACCCTGTTAAGGCCACCAAAATTAAATTTGATGGTGAAGCAAGCCATGCATGAATCAGTGGAACGTAGGGATACTAAATTGGCAAAAATACAAACACGGTGAGCAGCGAGTGTGTCAGCTATTGGTCAAGTAATGACAAAGATTTTGGAAAAGAAAGGAGGGGGGAAGAGGAAGAAGGGATCAAATACTATATAGAGACTCTGAATGATGCGGGACGTTTAGTAATGGACGTTATCCATTCTGAGTCCATATCAAGGAGAGAACTAGTAACATACGATTTAAATTAAAATTGGGAAAATACTCTCTCTGAATGCCCCTGGATAACTGGCTTTTCGGCGAGGATCTGGAGGGAAGATTAAAGGCTGCCAATGAGTTGCAAGTTTCGTCCAGGAAGAATTACAGGAAATGCGGCCGAGACCGGTCATTGCCAGATTTAAACTTCAGGAGCCTGCCTCAACATCAACAGAGAGCGAAGCAAGGCAGGCGCAATGTCCGAGAAGCTCCCCACAACCGTCAACGTTAAAGGAAGACCTGGGATCGGAATCAATACCTCACCACGAAATAATCACAAGACAGGGAGAGGGACAACAAGAGATTTCGTCGACATTGAGGGTGAGTCAATACGGAGGCCGGTTAAAATATTTCATTGACTGTTGGAGATTAATTACTAGTGATAAACGTATATTGACGTGGTTGCAGGGTTTTAAAATCCCTTTTGTATATAAACCATTACAAAACAAAAACATAGGTAAACAGAAATGATCGGTGCATAAGCATAAAGTGATTGGGGATAGTATTCAAAGATTGATTAGTATTGTGGCTATTTCTGAAACATTACCATGCAAAGATCAGTTTGTCTCATCTATATTTTTTCTTCCTAAACCGGATGGTACCACTAGACTAATTTTAAACTTTAAAAAATTTAATGAATATGTCAGTACGAACCATTTTAAATTGGAGGGTTGTAAAATAGCGTCGGCTCTAATAAGGCCTCACACTTTTATGTGTAAGTTAGACTTGAAGGATGCATTTTTTATGATTCCTATTCACAAAGACCATAAAAAGTATGTAAGATTTTCCTTCAAAAACATGTGCGCCTATGGTTTTTACTAAATTGTTAAAGCCGGTCATTTCTTTTCTGAGAGGGAAAGGTCATATCTCAGTTGTCTATTAGATGATGTTTTATTGCTTGGCGACTCATACGATGAGTGTCTATCTAATGTGGTTGAAGCAGTTAAGTTATTCGAATCTTTGGGGTTTATTAGAAATTATAAGAAAAGTAACGTAACTCCAAATTTGTACGTTTTTGGGTTTTCAATACAACTGCATAAACATGACTATTTCTCTTCAGGAAGAAAAGATTAGCAAAACGTTGTTACAATTAAAAATCTTTTTAAACTTTAAAAAATGTAGCAAAAGGCAGTTTGCAAGGTTGACAGGGAAATTGGTATCTATATTCTATATGCCCAGCCATTAAATACGGATATTTATAAACAAAATTATTTGAGAGAGAAAAATTTTTGGCATTAAAAAATAAAAAAGGAAATTGTAATGAGTCCATGAATATTTCTAAAAAACTGCATGACGAAATAAATTGATGGATTAGAAATTTACCTATTAGTAGCAACTGGTTATCATTTAATAATAATTATCCTTTAGAAATATTCTCGGGCGCGTCCGATACTTGTTGGGGGTTGTTTGCAATAAAATAAGTTCTCAAGGGTTTTGGTCGGATCAGGAAAAAGAGGAACTTCTAAATTTTCGGGAGTTGCTAGCTGTTTATTTTGGCCTTAAATGTTTCGCCAGTAAATTATCTAACGTTTCTATATTATGTAGGGTAGACAACACTACCGCATTGGCTTATATCAATCGCATGGGGAGTGTTCAATTTCCCAAGTTAAATAATCTCACTCGCACAATTTGGCAATCGTGCGAGAAATGAAATTTGTATATTGTAGCTTCTAATATTAAATCTAGAGAAAATAAGGAAGCGGATATAGCTTTACGTAAAATTAAGATGGAAACGGAATGGAGTTTAGCGAGCTGGGCATTTTCAAAATTGGCTAAAAAATGGGGTACCCCAGAAATAGATTTATTTGCTAGACGGTTAAACACAAAATGCAAAAAATATATATCGTGGCAAAGAGACCCAGAGGCGTACACCATTGATGCCTTTACGATAGATTGGAAGTCGTTTTGTGTTTATGATTTTCCTACCTTTTCAACAATTTCCAAAGCACTTCAAAATATTATATCTGATCAAGCAGAAGGTTTAATGGTGGTACCTACTTGGATCTCTCAGCCTTGGTACCCGCTTTTCAAATCATTGTTGATAGACGAACCTATTATTTTTTCTCCTAATAAATATTTACTTTCTTTTAGCAAAACTCCTCACCCCCTACCCAACAAACTTTCGCTGATGGGAGGTCGGTTATCAGGCAAGCGTTGCTCTTAGGAGAAGTTCCAGAAGAAGCACTGGAGATCTGTATGCAGTGGCGTAACTAAAAATTTTTGGCCCCAACGCAAAATACATAAGGAGGCCCCCCTTTCAGTCACAAATCACAAATACTAAATAAAAATTAAACCAGCTTTAATTTTTTTATTTATTTTACATATAAAATCAAATTACTTCTTTTTTATCAAAAGAAGCAAAACTCTAAAATAACTTTAAATTTTAACCAAGTAGTATTTATTAACGAAGTTGGAAATATTAATGAAATTACCCTAGTTTAAAGCTACACGCGACTTAAACTTATTAAAATCTAAAACGATTTTTTCTCGTTTTACACACTGCAAATTCATATGCATATTTAAGATCTAATTTGTTGGGAGCTTCACTTTCGACGGAAATTAAAGATAAATATTGAAATCGATTTTGCGTGCCCTATTTGATTCCTTAAATACTTAGTTTACTAAAAGATTCTTCAGTTGACACATATATAATCGGCATGGTAAAAAATAATAATAGGTCAATGTAAATTTGTTTAAATCAACATTTTTTTTGGAGTCATTTCTTGATTTCACTCTGTTTTTATAAATTGTAAGAGAAATTTTGCAATATGATTTGAGAATATTTTTGTTGATGAGATTTTGTTGAATTTATGAGATTTTTAGGTTGCAAAAACAAAAAGATGCCACTTATCTTATTTAAACCTATTTAGTTGTTAACTGAGATTTTATAATGTCAATAGCTGATAAAAAACACAAATTTAAAAAAAAAATTGTGAGTGCTTAAACCACAAGATAGAAGTGAAAACGTCAACAAGCGGGGTCATCGTTTGTCTGAATTTCGATCCGAGCCTCCGTTGTAGAGATACCCCAAAACCCCACCTTAAATTAGAGCCCCGGTCCCCCCTGTATGGTCTAAGGTGGCCCCCCATGTGGTGCACTTACCCTAAAAATTTCGAACCCGTACCTCTTCCCGTTCTTCCGAAATTAATTATTTAAGTTTTTACTTCTCCCCCCTCCCTTGGCCAAACGGGGTGGGGTACGTTGTCCTGTTTTCGTCCAGGATCTTCTTTTTACCACGGCTACATCCCCTGAAAATTTCAGCCCTCTACCTATACGGGAACGTGCAGCGTTACGATACGTTACGTTACGTGACGGCTCGGTCTCATTCAACCCCCACAGAAAAAAAGGGCAGAGCGCACCTAAAGAAGTTTTCACTTCAAAAGTATTCCCTGGAATCAAAAGGATGATCTAAAGTTAGTTCATCAAATACTTTTTTTTAAAACTTGTCGCTCACTCCTAAAATTAGTTGTAATGCACCATTTCAGAGCAGTTGTTCTTGCTTCTTTCAGAACCTCATTAAAGCGTTGACGGTATTTTTTCCACATTCCTTTTTGTCCTTAGTAGAACAGAACTAGCTTCGTCCAAAGCAATTGTTTCTTTTTATAAAACTTTGGAAGTTAAATTCACTTCTGATAACACATAATGTAACCTAATAGATAATAATACCAACTCAACTCAAAATGTAGCAAATTTTTCTTTATACGACCAGCTTCTATTCTTTCATCCCTAATTTTACTTGAAAGCTCGATTTTTTTAAGTTTCTTTTCACATTTACATCTTAATGATTTATTAACAAAATGACCTAAATCACTTTCTAGTATTGTGTCTTTACTTGATATTACGGTGTCTGACAATATTTCAGCTTCATAGAACTTTTTAGTTTTAGCACACAGAAAAATTAGGTCGCTTGTGCTGATGCCTGTGGCTTAGCCACCTGAAGTTGTGTTATACCGATCAAATATTCTGAGTGATCTTCGTCTTAAGAAATATAATTATTGTCCCCAATGTCATCGCGTTTGGACGTAAATGGTTGCAAATTTGGCTCGGACTGCGATTTCGTCGAACAAAAAACATTTTCGCAATTTTTCTCCAATTCCAATTATTTTTTTAGTTTTCTTTTAATTGCGGGCGCTTTTATATATTTTTTTGTGGTCACTCATTTTTAAAACGTAGGAAAAATTAGCGTATCAGGTACTAAAACTATAAGATAATGGTAAGGTAATGCTCTTGGCAACAGGTTAAAATATGTCAACAAAACGGGATTCCCGGGATGTCAAACCAAAAGACGATGGTGCTCACTGCGAATCAAATCAGGACTAAAGGTATAGATAGACATGCTAGTAAAAAAGCATGCCTATAAGCATGCTTAAATCGAGAATGCTCTTTTAACTGATACATTTGCTTGAGATCAGTATGCTCCTTTTGAGCATGATTATTTAAAAGCAAAGCAAACACTCCAATAGACATGTCATTTACTAGCGGACTCACTGTCAGTGTATAGTGAAGAAACATGGAAAACTAAGTGGGTATCCGCACAGAAATGAATAAAATTATCTTATTGCTTGCAATGCAATGCGTGCGAAATCTTCTGTCAACACGAAAGAAAAAAAGAAGGAATAGGACGATTTGGGTCCGTGCCTGCATAACTAGAAGAGAAAACCTTGGAGCCAGTACTAGATTGTTGGTAGAAATGCGAGAAGAAGATATTGAGGGTTATAAAAATAATTTACGCATGCTGCCACATCAATCTGATGAGCTACCATCTAACGTTGAAAGCGCTATACAGAAACAAAATACACATATGCGAAATGCTATTCCGGCTGCTTTAAACCATGGCAAGGGTGGCAAGGGTTGTATACCGCTACGCCACCAGAGCTGGATCGCTTCGAATCGTCAATTTGTTTCACCTGAGAGTGGTAGACAGACCTCAAATTTTTAATTTCGGTTTTTATAATTTTTACAGTCAGAGTCATAACAAAATGGTATGTTCATGTTAGTTATCAAATATGGATAAGCATTATTTCTTGCTATATTGGTTTTGTACAGTGGTAATCTTGGGATCCAGAGGCCGATAAAGACTTACAAATCTTAATGTTTTTTCATCTCTCCAGGAAGAAATTTTGGCGCCAAGTCGTAGACGCACACCTGCCGCGAATAACTGATCGAAGACATTGACCGTGATTGATACTAGCATGCTCATTATAAATACGTTCCACACTTGCACAGATTAGGAGTAATCTGTGACACTTGCTTATAAGCAAACCCCCGTTCCCCCCGCCTCAGGTAGCACGCTCAAAAATCGACCGTTGTTCGATTTGTGAGCATGCTCATATAAGCATGCTCGATAGCAGCGCTATTTTCGACACACTTGCCACTAGGTAGCAATTGCTCAATAATAGTATGCTTTCGTGCTACGTAGTAGCATGTCTATCTGTACCTTAATCCTGATCGGCGACTGACGAGTGTCGCGACGCTGATGTTGCCAAACTTTTCATTAGGTATTAAATTATGTTATACTTAATAAAAAAGAATCCTTGCTTGACAGAAAGGTGTTCCTAGGTTCAGTTGACAGAAACCTTCAATATTAGGCACTGGACGAGTGGGCCCCCAAGCCTGGGGGGCCCCAACGCATTGCGTTTACTTGTCGTATGGTAGTTACGCCACTGTCTGTATGTCCTCCATAACGGAGAATACCCTAAAGCAATACAACTCAGGGCTTAAATTATGGTGGGAGATTTGTATGGGTAGGAAGTTAAATCCATTTTTGGTTTGAGTGTCAAACGTTTTCACTTTTTTTGACTCAGCTTTTTAATAACGGTTCATCTTATAGCTCGTTAAATTCTTATAGAGCAGCCATAGCGCAGATTACGGGACCGGATTTGTCACAAGACTTCAGAATGCAAAAAAATGCAGAAACTGTTCTTAGTTTATAAGATAGGCTTAAGCTACATTTTTGCAATTATATTGCATATATATTATATATTATATAATATATATTATATTCGTTAATTGTTCTTAGACTAAATTGTGGTTTTTACACCTTTTAACAAAAAAAAAAGAATCTAAAAAAAAATAGTGTTAATAATAATAATGTTAAAAATATATACTATAACAAGGATATTATGTTGTTGCTAGTACTTTAAATATCTACATTGGACTTATTGATGAGACGAGACCGAATATAAGATTAAACGAACTTACCTAAGTGAAGTTCAATCTTGATTATATGAAGGTCTCGTCGAAGTCAATAAGTCCCCTCCCACCCTAAACCCATTTGACAACAACATAATAAGTAACTTTAAAGCGACTGGCGTAAGGATGACAGGTGAGACTAGAGATGGCAGAAGAGCGGAGGGGGATGATAACGAACTTTGGACTTTAAAAATGTGTGGCCGTAGGCACGTAGATAAGGATACTACATTGGACTTATTTACTTCGACGAGACCTTCATATAATCAAGATTGAACTTCACTTAGGTAAGTTCGTTTAATCTGATGATGAATTGAAGTCAATAACATCTTTTCCCGCATTTCGCAGGGCTTTGAGTTCATACTTACTGGAGAGAGCCTTATACGCAGTCAACGACTTTTTTTATTAATACCTACTTAATTTTGAGCATCTTACACACTGGTTTAATGTTTGGTGTTTAGTGTTTAATATTTGATGTTTAAATAGTTAAATATTTTAATATTTAATATTTTATTAATATTTCAGGAAATTTTGACCATCGTACAAATTGCACAATAATTGTATAAGGTTTTGTATAGTTTGATATTTCTTTTCATTGTATGTTTCTATTTGTGTTTTTATATGTGTTATTGTATATTTTGTACTCTAGCTCTAGCTTTGTCTACAAATTGTGAAATTTATTGACAATAAAGCATTATTATGATTATTATTATTATTAATATTATTATTATGTTGACGTGTTCATATTTAGTAAACAAATCTGACTATTTTTTTAATATGTCTTTGTGCCTAACTTTTGTCAATGAAGATTGAGGTCTTGAATCAATAACGCTCAAATATTTTGAGCCTGGTCATAGTTTCATCAAGCCAGACTCCATTTAGGGTCAAATTGGACAAAAATGGAATAAAGTCACGGAAATATTGAATTTTGAGGATCCGGAAAACTTAATAAAACAATCAAATAAAAAAAATTTAGTAAATAGCCTTAGAACGGATGATTTTAGATCTTTTGAAATTTGATGTTTACAGAGGAAAAAAGATAGTACTATGATACCAAAACTAGCTGATATTAAGTGGGCGCAGTTTAGAAAGGGATCACGAAAACTTTATTATAAATAAGAACTTGAAGGATCCGATTAATAATGAAGCCTCTATTTTAAAAATATCAAATAATAGAGGTGTCAACGCAAAAAAGAAAGACGTTATTATGAAAAACTTATTTATTACCATATACCTACTTATGCCTCCGAGAACACGTATTTTTTGGCAAGATATGCTCAGTTCAGGAAATAATGACGATTTAGGAAAAGTATGTATTGAATTTTAAATTATTTTGATTTTCCTGAGAAATTGTATTACTTTTATTAAAAACTGTTTTAGGTTTAAGTTAATTTTAGTTTAAGCCAAGTCAAATTAGAATTTTGTTTTCTTTATTTGTTTATTTATTATTTATGATGCTAATTTTAATTTTTGTATATATTTTCAATTATAATGCACAAGTAGTAAATATGGTTTACCTAGCTAATACCAATAATTTTATTTACCTGTCTGTTAGCTCGTTACATAAAATGCAGTTTAATATAAAGTTTTATCTATTTGGTCAACTTACTGTATTTTCTTTTAGTTAAAGAGGCAGCACAGATAACGTTACTTAGTATCTTTTACTATGGGTGTTTTTTTAATATAGTCAACTTGTAACGGAATATATGTTATCAAATATCAGTCTATTCCGCTCCATTAATTCTACCTATTTTCAATGCTCGGTATAATGATCGGCAGTGGCATCTATCTGTGAATGGATATATTTCGCACAATAAACTGGTACGCAGATTTGTATCTATCCTAATTTATGGATCTGTGTCGGTGCAGATCGCTTGATTGTGGGAATGCCATCTGTTAGGAAACGGGCTTATCTAGTGTAGTTGGTAGAAGAACGTAGAGTGTTGTTCAATGCCTACAATAGATTGCTACATTTAGCGTATGTTGAATGTTTCCTTAGTTTGATCCGAGTACATCCACCACCGAGTAGCGACAGAAACCGTCGCGTCGGAACCTTTGATGTTTGGGGGTCAAATTTTCTTTCTCTCTCATTTGACGCGTTTGACAAATAAACAACCTATTTCACTGGTTAAATTGTGAAGAACTCGTTTACACTGTCGATAATTTGAAGTGGACTTAATGAGATAAGGATATTTTTTGCGGTTGAATTAATATGAATATCATTCAAAAACTTTATTAAAAGAAAATATTTTGTTTGCTTTATTTTATCACACACAAAAGAAACATTTTTAATTTATAGTCTAGAAAAATCAAATTTGGTGAAACAAATTAACAGAAATAGTATTGCAATATAAATGATTTTTGAAGTGAATACTTCTTTGGTTTCATGAGAGTGATTTTTCAAGGCCGCGTCACGACATGGTTTTCAAATATTCGTCCCGCGAAATAAATTCGTATCATCGGGTATGATTATTCAATTTGTGTTATAATATAAAGAGTGTGACAAACGTATCGGAATCGATTCAAATGATTAAAATAAATTGAGAATAAGTGAAACTAACCGAAAGTTGATTGGACGACTAACCCAAACTAACCAATTCTATTAAAATTGATTATTACGTATCGGAACCGGCTCAAATTAGTAAAATAAGTTGAGACTAAGTTAAACTAACCGAAAGTTGATTACACGACTAACCGGAACTAACCCAATCTTTTGAAAGCAAATAAATAAAGTAGGTTTCACGGAAAAGATCGAAAACTGTCATTTGGGCGCGTGGGTTCGATTCCCCACAGAAATATTTTCTTGGTTTGACTTAGGCAAAGAAAAATACTAAAGTTCCGCGGATGTCTCAGACATGAGGCACGGGTGCATCAAAACTAGGAAAAAAATATAAATCACAAACGACTAAAAAGAATACTATTTCTGGACAAACGTACGTACAATGATTGCAATTAATACATCAACTGCCTGTCAACGAAGCATCCTTTCCATAATGATCGCGGCTCAAGTTTCTTTTAACGGAAATCGGCTACAAAAAATATTGTTCTACACAAGAATTGCAAAAAATATTTTTTTTTGTGGAAATGTTGTTTTCCAGAAAATTCTATTTTTTTTATATCATAATTTAACTAAAACCTGTCTTTGGATAATTTTCCTATTTTTTCTTGCTATAGGCCGGTCCCGAAAAACCTATTATTTAATAAAATTATTCCGAAAATGTCTAATTAATGGAAACTTAAATTTTTTGTAGTTTTGAATATCGGAAATTTGTTATGGAGATAATAATTTTATTTGGCTAGTAATTTGCTCTTTAAACATGTACAATTTTTTTCCCGGAAATTATTTATATGGAAAATATTTAAATTGACATAGTAGATCCGTGCATGTGTTTTGTTAGTTTGGGTTACTTTTGGTTCTGTATTAGGTAGGGTTGGTTAAGCGCGTAGCGCGCTTGTCGCATGCGCTTGTTCGGTTAACTAAAGTTAGTTTCGATTATTTTTTGCTTAGTTTGCTACGCGCGCTTTTCTCTTCACTCTCGTTAGTTGGGGTTAGTTTTGCTTAGTCTGGGTTAATCTTGATTAGTTTGGGTTGGTTTTAGTTAGTGTTTGTTAGTTTTGATTAGTTTGGATTAGCTGTAGTTAGTTTAGGTTAGTTTAGAGTACAAGCGCACGTAGCGCGCGTGTCTCTTTACTCTGGTTAATTAGGGTTAATTTTGCTTAGTCTTGGATAGTTTAGGTTTATCTTGATTAGTCTGAGTTGGTTTTGGTTAGTTTGGGTGAATGTTGGTTTCTATTGATTAGTTTGGAAGAGCTGTGGTTGGTTTGGGTTAGTTTTGGTTAGTTGGGAATAGTGAAGAATCTTTTTACTCTGGTTAATTTGGGTTAGAGAGGTAGAGAGACACTCTTAGCCAAGATTTTTTTCAAATACATTTTCGCTCTTCTAAACTTTTAATTTTTTTTTTTTGAAAATGACATTGATGTATTTGCGGCGAAAAATTTTGATTGGCCTGCGTTGAGAGAGATACTCTAATACCAAAAAATAAATTTAGTCTTTTCCTAACGGATTTCCGCTAAACGAAACTTGACCCATGATCGCAACAAATACATCAGCCGCCTGACTGCATATGTCATATGACAGCTAAACAATCTATTTCGCGCAGGCGCCATGAAAATTGAAACCTGTAATGTCGCTACTCGGTGGTGGATGTTTGACGCTTGGGTTCCTACAACGGTTGTCACGTGTTTTAAATTGCCCAATCCAAGCATTGAAGATTAAAATAGGTAGAACCTACAAAATTTTGAAAGGAAGGTCAGGCATCTTGTGTGTAGACGTTGGCACGGTAAGTGGTATTAGTTTCTGATCTCAAAATATTTTATTCATCCCGCATATTTTTCAATAATATTTTTATGTTTTAAATACATTAGTAATAATTGTTTCCAATGGGGAACTTGCACAAAAATTAAAATTGAAAAATATTACTCACAAACATAATTTAATACTATTAAAAGAACCACAGTTCACAAAAAAAACTATTTTTTTAATTTTCTATAATAAATATAAACAATTAAAAAGTGCATAATTCAAATTATTCTTGTAACGCGCCGTCCTTGGCTGGGACCGGTTGTGACGTCAAGTAGCTCGTTTGTCGTCGCGCCTGACGGACGGCAGAGGACTGTGCGCCTACCATGCTACGGCCGTCGCGGGTATTCTACTTTTTAGGATTGAAGGTCGTAGCACAGTCCTATATGTGAAAATGTAAATAAGAGCTTCAGTGCGTTTTATATGGAAAATGCAACTTTTTGATTTACAGTGACAACGACACGGTAGGTGCACAGTCGGTGCGCAGTCCTATATATGAAAATCAGCCTTTAAAGGACAGTCTGACACTTTACCACTAATGGATATGTTTTTGGTGGCATCTTAAATAAAAAACGCCGAAAGTTTTTCTCTTGCTGAAGTTCACGGTGTCAAACCTAACAGGTAGGTTTATAGAAAAACTAGTTAATATGTTTGTGTTGCTTCCATTATTATTATTAATATTAAATATCAAGATTAAAGTACAAATCAACACGAATTCTAGCAAACACCCTCACAATTCAACGACAAGTAATAATAAACGTAAATATTTTAATACTTATGGCGGCCGTACTGTCTTCACTGACATTTTACGATAACATGTCAATGACTGCTTTCCGATCGAACGAGCAGCGTGACGTCACGTGTCGTTTAAAATGAATAGCTTGCGGACACAACTTTAATTGCTTATTGCAAATTAAATATTGCGATTTGAGGGCTGATATTGGATGTGTGCTGCCTCTATAGGTAGGCAAATATATTAAAGTAATAAAAAAATAATGTTCAAGTTCCCTATTCACTGACTTATATTTGGCTAAAGCGAGAATTTAGTCTTTTTATATTGCACTTTCGAGTGTTTGACGATTTCAGCAATCTTAATTTTTTATGGTGACCTTTAGGTTTGAATACCGTTTTTTTTTGGTGAATAATTGCTTATCTTATTGGTCAAATTCGTGTGATTTGATAATGGTTTAATCCAAATATATAGAGAACGTAATTATTTCATCGTTTAGTGGTCATACATATGATATTACATATTTTCATTTAAATTGAACAGTGTTACCTGCGAGATTCTCAAAGCGAATTTTATATGTACCTGTAAATGGTAGTTAATTGAATTTGAGTAGAATTTCGCTGAATTTTCTTTAGTAGTATTGTTGATCATAGTTTTTCAGGCTTATTTCATTAATCTTTCAGTTTATTTGTAACATCAAACTATAATTATTATCACTTATCGTGTCACGTTTGATCAATGATGTACCGGCCTTGTTTGGCATATGAAAGTTGTTTAAGCACACGTGTGTAAATTTACCCGGTTTATTTTTCTTTATCTTTAATTAATTGAGACGTAATTTACGTCAAATTATTGTTTATGTGCCAAGGGCCATATTTATAGATTAAGAAAAGAAATTACTTATCTGGAGTCATTAGATTTATTTTAAGAGAGGTTATACCTCGTTTTTTCTATTTTTTTTATAAAAATCTAGTTATTTTCTATTTGAAGTTGCCGAGAGCCACTGTTTGGACAAGTTTCATAATTATCTTTTATCTTTCTAATTTCAATAATAATTTTTTTGAATTTCATACCTCAAAGTTAAGAAAGGCCATATCTTGAATAACAGTAATTATTTATAGTATTATTTAATCATAGTTATTTACAATTTTTGCTGAACTTTAAATTATAATTTAAGTTCTGATTATATCTATGGGAACCCGTAAATTTTCAAGTTTTCAACCTCCTATGTCAAACTGAGGCATACATGATACTCCCCTGAATAATTAGTTAATAAGCAGTATTAGTTGGTCTAAGACCTATATATTTTTGAGACCATTTACAGCTTTGCCGTGCGAACAAGTAGGAGTCTCCACTAGGATTATCTGTAAGATCTGGATACGAATAGCGGGTGAGCGTAGGTACAGGCAGAAGAGGTTTCCAGTGGAGATACTAACCAATCGCATGGGTACAAATAGCTGAACGAAGTTATCGCATGGTTACAGATAATTAAATGGAAATAGGTAATCTTTCTCAAAAGAAAAATCGTCTGCTTAGACCAAACTTGTTGTCATTAAATTTTTTTATCGTTTACATCTGATTGTATAGACTTTAATCTTTTTTTTTTAATCATCATCTTGTAAATTAGTTGTTAAATTAATATATACAGGGTGTCCGGAAATAACATCGCCAAATTACAGATGGTGATTCTACATAAGAAATCATAAACATTTTTTCATATGAACATGGGTCCGAAAATGCATAGTTTCCAAGATACAGGGTGTCAAACTTTTTATAAAAAATCAGTTTTTTGTTAATATCATAAATATGATTTTTACTGATTTTGTTGAAATTTAGCAGGGTTATCTGTAGTACTAAGGGGCTCATTTAGCCTTTATTAGATTAAAATTATAAAGTCCAGTGGCGTCCCGGAGGGCATCATACCGAATATTATTGACAAAAAAAGTGTGCGCCGCTGACTTTTTCTAACATTTTATATTTTTTTCGTATTAAGCAACTAAAAATACAATATTTTTGATTCT
>JAEQML010061195.1:0-26059 GCA_016904865.1 Pissodes strobi | reverse complement strand
TGAAAAGTGATACTTTTCATGGCGCGCTCGTGTTTAACAGCCGAACGGAGTGAGGCTGGTAATAGAGAGCAAGCCATGAAAAGTAACTTTTCCTCCAAATAAAATATGCTGTTTTTTCTTCAAATGTCGACAAATTAATGCAAAAACATCTCTTTTTAATAGTAATAATATCTAATTATTATTAAAGATAAATGGGTTCGCAAGGCGGCTTAGACCACGGTCGTAGGTGGCCTTGCTTAGACCGGTGTCGGTGAATATAATGTAACATAAAGCTGTCAGTGGACACTGTCAACAATAATTATTTTTTTAAGATTGCGTCTCCGATTGCGTTTTAATTCCGTATTGATAAGCAGTTATTGAGTAAGTTCGATTAAATAATAACCAATTTGTTCCTAAATTAGTGATTTTTAGAAATGCAGTCACAAATTGAGTGATAAATACAAATTGTAGTTTAATAAATCTTGAGTTGTTGACGCTTATTTTGTTGTCTGTTTGTATTGTATCTATGTTGCTATGACAACACTTTTACCTCCGCCGGCGGAAAAGTGAAAAGTAAAGCTCCGGCGGAGGAAAAACGAAACTTCACGGCCGCCTACACAGTCGAGTAATGACGGATTTACTGACGTTTGAAGAAAAAAATAATTATTGTTGACAGAGTCCACTGACAGCTTTATGTTACATTATATTCACCGACACCGGTCTAAGCAACGCCACGTACGACCGTGGTCTAAGCCGCCTTGCGAACCCATTTATCTTTAATAATAATTAGATATTATTACTATTAAAAAGAGATGTTTTTGCATTAATTTGTCGACATTTGAAGAAAAAACAGCATATTTTATTTGGAGGAAAAGTTACTTTTCATGGCTTGCTCTCTATTACCAGCCTCACTCCGTTCGGCTGTTAAACACGAGCGCGCCATGAAAAGTATCACTTTTCCTCCATATAAAATAATATACTATTTTAAGATGCGTCTCCCATTGCGTTTTAATTCCGTATTGATAAGCAGTTATTGAGTAAGTTCGATTAAATAATAGCCAATTTGTTCCTAAATTAGTGATTTTTAGAAATGCAGTCACAAATTGAGTGATAAATACAAATTGTAGTTTAATAAATCTTGAGTTGTTGACGCTTATTTTGTTGTCTGTTTGTATTGTGTCTATGTTGCTTTGACAACACTTTTACCTCCGCCGGCGGAAAAGTGAAAAGTAAAGCTCCGGCGGAGGAAAAACGAAACTTCACGGCCTCCTACACAGTCGAGTAATGACGGATATACTGACGTTTGAAGAAAAAAGATGTTTCGTGCTCAAATATTAGTTTCCATAGCACCATTTGAAATTTAGCACAGCGGCCTCTGCCTGGTCAAATAATATTATTCGATGGGGTACAGTCTGTACAGTATAGATGCCTCTATTCTATTATATACGTAGATCTCCTACACTTCGGGTTTTTAGACGGTTTCGGTTAGTTGTTTAGGTAGTTTTGCGCCTTATTTGGCCGTTACAATTTTTGAAAAAGGGATATTTTCGAAATTTCTGGTTTCGCCATACAAAAAAATGCAATAAAATCCCAACCGCGCCAAAATTTCTGGTTTTTTAAATTTGAGTTTGAGCTCATGCGATAGGTGATGCCAAGCTCGATGTCCACAGAAGCGGAGTTAAAAAATTTATTTTTATTTAACAAATACGCCCGTCTTGAAATGGGGTATTTTGGGCACCCCTTCCGGATTTCTAGAAAAAGGGTATTTTCAAAATTTTATATAGAAAAAGGGGTATTGTACCCGAAAAAGGAGTACGTCTGGCTTGCTTAATCCAACATGTTTTTCTTCGAATTGGTCTCCATTTTAAAAGTTAACCATCGAGTTAAGCTCGGTTTTTGTTATTCAAGTAAGTACACAAAATGTTTTGTTGCTAATATAACATGTATATATTTTATTTTTGAAGTGGAACTTCTTTAGCGAGGGTAGTAAGTTCGAAAACATGAAACGAAAATCTAAGTGAAACACTTTAATGAAGCATATTCCAGGATAGCTAGACGGCTGAAACTTTCAGGACATGTAGCCGGGGTAAAATGAGGAGCCTGGATGGGGTGATCTGTGGGGGAAGACAATTATACCCCCCACCCTCCCCGGATATCCAAAAATTTTCAAAAAATTGGGAATTTTTTTTTATAAAAAACGTCAAATATTGTTCGGCAAGTTAATAAAAGTGTTATAAAACGAAATAAGAAAAAAAATAAAAAAAAGTTAGAAAAACGCGGTTTTCGGCGAGAAAAAAGCGATGGAGTTGAGCTACGAGGTCGAGGATGGCAAAAAAAAATCCTTTATGAAAAAAAAAATTAAAATAAATGTCGAAACCGGGGTTAGTTTGGGTTAGTTGAAGAAAAAAAAGCTTTAAAAAAAACTCAATTCCTAATTTCTCTTTGAGAAGTTTCACTTCAGTTGTGTGCTTATAAAGTGAGACACATAATTTTTTTTGATGGTTTACCTAAAAAATAACGGTAATAATTATTAAAAAAATTAAGCAGTTGGGTGTTTTCCCCTTTGGAGAGCTCTTCACCATTTTTCAAAGCCGCTAGCCGCCACTGGAAAAGTCCTCCCTTGGCTCGTGGAAAACTTGGCAACCCTGAGTAACCGAAACGTAACCCAAGACATACCCAAAATCAAGAAAAAAACCTGTTTGCTAATCAAAACTAACCCAAGACATACCCAAAATCAAGAAAAAAACTAACTGTTTGGAAAGTTAACCGTAAAAAAAATAAAAAAAGCGACGGGGTTTGTGGGTTTGAACCCGAGCCGCCGCCGATAGTCGCTAAATTGCAGGGTTGCCAGACCGTTCGGCTCGATTTCCCCAGTCGAACTTGAAAAATCCCTCAAATTTAGGACTTTTTGAAAAAAATCCCAAAAAAATTTTTTTTTGTTTTCGTAGATTATGATATTTTACTCCTGGATTTTAATAATTTTATGTGGCTAAAATATTTTCCCCATACCGCTAAAATATCCCCAAAATAGGCTCTGTTACAAATAAAGCCTCAAGAACTAGAAAATATTTAATGCAAATAAAAGCTACTTTGTCCAGGAAATTTTTAATTTTTCAAATGAAAGAGAGAACTTATAACCAACAGTAAAAACAAGATAAAAAATGAAAAGGTGTGTGTTTAAGATCGTACGACAGGAGTGAAAACTCCAATAATGCGATATTAAAAGCTAAATAAAAATAAGAAAAAAAGTTTCTTGAAAGAAGGCTTCGGGTATCGAACCCGATACCTCTAGCACCAAACTAAATTAAATTAATTGATAATAAATTAAATATTTTTATGCCACAACTATAGATGGCGTCAGCGCAGCTCTGACATAAAGATTAGTAAAATATATATTTTTTACATTTTATGATCAGAATAATTGGATTTTTGTGTTTTTATCTGATTTTGTGATTTAAGAGATCAGATTTGAGTCGAATCGCGTCAAACTGAAAATTCCCTGTTATTCCCCAGGTAAATATTGTTTCCCCAGTAGAAATCCCCAGAATAAAATATCCCCGAAAAATACCCCAAAGAAAAAAAAATCCCCTAATTTTTGGGGAAAATCCCCTAATCTGGCAACCCTGCTCAGTTGAGACCTATAACCATCTAAACCTCTAGACCACGACGACTTATGCTGTAGATTGATTACTTCGAGAAGACATCGAATGGAATCGCTCGAGTCAACGCTACCTATACTAGATGGCGCTGAAGACGCTTTTAGCCTGATGGCAGCCAAAGCAATCACTATCGCGAGACGCTCATGCATTTAATCTCCTTCCCTCTAGCCAAGGCCACCTAGGTGGCCTTGCTCTAGCCCTCCTTAGTCCCAGATAAACCCACACCAGATGCGAAACCTCCCGCCTAACGCATGAAACAAGAATTCGGTTAAAGCTCCGCCTCCTTGGGATGGCCAGCCATCCCAAGAAATAGTCAGGGCAAGCTCTAGTGTGATTCTAAACACGAGCCACACCAGTCTTTTGGTTTAGTCCGAGAGCGTTACGAAAGGTAATTAATCTTTTATTTTATGGACTAAGTTTATGCTTGGTTATAAGTGTCTTTATTTGAATTGTTCTACTAGAAGCGGTGGCGAAAAATCATTATTTAAAATACCCCGCGATCCTGAAAGGTATGTATAAATGTTGTTTAATGCACATTCCAGCGCGCTTATTTCCAAAATTATTGCATAATCTAAAATCGAATGAGCACGAAATTCAATTAAATCTGAAAACTGGCAGATACAATGTTATAGTTAAATCTTATTTAAATACAACTAATGTTATACAGTGTCCACCAGAATATTGGCCACATATGGGACTTTTTTTATTATTATGATATCGGAACTTTTATTTTAACTAATCAATTCTGCATGTCTGACAATCTAAAAATGCATTTTAACATTGAAAATGTTTCTGTTTTCCTAGTATAGGGCCTCAAATCGTGAAAAAGTGCTTGCTGCATTTGCCACATTCATGACGTCATACCCGTGAGAGATGGTGTTAGATAGTTTATTTAAACCTAAATTTGATTATAACGTATCGGAATCAGTTCAAATGACTAAAATAAATTGGAACTAACTGAAATTAACCGAAAGTTTATTGAACGACTAATCAAAACTAACCAAAAACACCAAAACGGGCTAAAGCGTATCGGAACAGGTTACAAAAATTAAAGTAAGTTAAAATTAACCAAATCGAACCGAATTTTGGCGACTAACGAAAACAAACCACAAACATTAAATTTGATTATAACGTATCGGAACCGGTTTAAGTGACTAAAATAATTTGGAACTAACTGAAAGTAACCAAAACTAACCAAAGGTAACTAAAAGCACCAAAACGGGCTAAAACTTTTCAAAACAGATTACAAATGTTAAGTTAAAACCAACCTAAATTAACGGAATTTTGGCGACTAACCAAAACTAACCAAACACATTAAAATTGCTTATAACGTACCGGAACCGGTTCAAATAAGTATAATATATTAAAGCTAACTGAATTTTACCGAAAGAACGTCGATTGAACGACTAACTAACCAAAAGTAACCAAAAGCACCAAAACGGGCTAAAGCGCATCCAAATAGATTTAAAATATTGAAATAAGTTCAAACTAACCCAAATTAACCGAATTTTGGTGACTAAACCAAACTAACCAAAAACATTAAAAATGCTTATAACGTCTCGATACCGGTTCAAATTACTAAAATAAATTGGAACTAATTGAATTTTACCTAAAGTTGATTGAACGACTAACCAAAAGTAACCAAAGGTAAGTAAAGGCTAAAATGTATTGAAATAGATTAAAAATAGTATAACTAACCCAAATTAACCGAATTTTGGTGAATAACCAAAAATAATCAAAAACACTAAAATTGTTTCTAACGTATCGGAACTGGTTAAAATGATTAAAATAAATTAAAACTAACTGAAATTAACTCACAGTTGATTGAACGACTAACCAAGACTAACCAAAAGCACCGGATCCGATTCAAATGCTGAAATAAATTAAAACTAACTAATACTAACCGAAAACTGATTGAATTACTAACCAAAACTAATCAAAAGTAACGATAAGCACCAAAAAGGGCTAAAATGGATCGGAACTGATTAAAGGTATTAAAATAAGTTAACCCAAATTAACCGAATTTTTGCGAATAACTAAAATGAACCAAAACTCTAAAATTGGCTCTGACTGAAATAAATTAAAACTAACTAAAACTAACCGAAATCTGATTGAATGACTAACCAAAACTAATCAAAAGTAACCATAAACACCAAAAAGGGCTAAACCTATCGGAACTGATTAAAGGTATTAAAATAAGTCACTAACCTAAATTAACTGAATTTTTGCGACTAACTAAAAGTAACCAAAAACATTTAAATTGGTTATAACGTAACGGAACCTGTTCAATTGACTAAAATAAATTGGAACTGGTTGAAGGTAACCGAATGTTGATTGAATGACTAACCCAAACTAACCAAAAGTAACTAAAAGCACCAAAACGGGCTAAAACGTGTCGAAATAGATTAAAACTATGGAAGTAAGTTAAAACTAATACAAATTTACCGAATTTTGGTGACTAACCAATAACACTAAAATTGGGTATAACGTATCGGAACTGGTTCAAATGGCTAAAATAAATTAGAACTAACTGAAAATTAGCCTTTTTTGGTGCTTTTGGTTACTTTTGGTTAGTCGTTTAACCAACTTTAACCATTTGAACCGGCTCCTATACGTTATTACCAATTTTAGTTTTTTTGGTTAGTTTTGGTTAGTCATTCAATCAACCTTCGGTTACTTTCAGTTAATTCCAATTTATTTTCGTCATTTGAACCAGTTTAAATGTTTTTGGTCAATTTAAGTTAGTCGCTATATACCTACCTACTCGTACCTATATTCAACTTAAATTCAACTTACTTTAATATTTTTAATCTGTGCCGATACGTTTTAACTTTTTTTGGTGCTTTTGGATACTTTCGGTTAGTCTTTCAATCAAGATTCGGTTGATTTCAGTTAGTTTTAAATTATTTTAGTCATTTGTACCAATTCCGATACGTTATAACCAATTTTAATGTTTTTGGTTAGTTTAGGTTAGTCGCCAATATTCGGTTAATTTGGATTAGTTTTAACTTACTTTAATGTTTTGAATCTGTTCCGATACATTTTAGACCGTTTTGGTGCTTTTATTTGCTTTTGGTTAGTTTTGGATAGTTATTTATTCAACTTTCGGTTACTTTTAGCTAGTTCCAATTTATGGTTTGAATCGGTTCCGATATGTTTTAAACAAATTTAATGTTTTTGATTAGTTTTGGTTGATTAGTTAGTCCTTAAAATTTGGCTCGTTTTGGTTAGTTTTAACTTATTTTAATGTTTGTAACCTGTTCCGATACGTTTTGGTGCTTTTGGTTACTTTTGGTTAGTCGTTCAATCAACTTTCGGTTAGTTTCAGTTGGTTCCAATTTATTTTAGTCATTTGAACCGATTCCGATACCTTATGATCAAATTTAAGTTTAAATAAACAAACTAACACGGTCTCTCACGCGTGTGGCATGTACTTTTTCACTATTTGATGCCCTATATTAGAATAACAGAAACATTTTCCATGTTAAAATAACCTTAAATCGGCATACATTAAAGCGTATTAAGGGAATTTATGTAAAAAAGTCAGAGCAGCCATAATAACACAAGATTTCCATGACCGCCTGTTGGGAAAAAAAAGAAAGTGAATGGCTATTGCAAATTTTTATTTTTCCTGAACCAATCCACCAACAAAACACGTTTTCATTTAATTGGTGCAGACCCACTATTTTAATTTTGGAGAACAATTATATAATCATACCCAGATTATTTGGTGCAGGCCGCGTATAACCGCCACGTCAAGGCTAAAGTTGGCTGGCGAGGAATTTGCCGATCTTTTGCATCTGGTGTGGGTTTATCTGGGCCTTAGTTCGAATGATGGAATCTTGCACGTTCCGGCTAGATGAAAGTTCTTGAAATCCGTCGTGCTGTCACTGCTGTCAGTTGTCATTTCGTCAATCGTCATCATGGCCCAATAAAATTTGCACGGATTTTTTTCTTGGGTAATACGTATTTTATTTATGAATAAATATTTTCTATCAAAATGAGTGAAGAAGCTAAAGAAAATCCTTCAATCGCGAATAGTGAATTGGCTAACCAGGAAAATAATTCTTCAGAGGCTGTGGGTTCGCAAAATGTAAGGCAACCCATCATTTATTACTATTTGTTAAACTCTGGGCTAAACTGCATTACTTTTTTCGATTAGGTACGACGATATAGTTATTTGTATTTGCAGTTTCTTGCATCGCTGACAGTTAAAGAATTTTAATACATAAATCATTTTTATTTAACACTTCGCCATTATGTACATGAGTATAGATGGGTCGGTGCATTGTTTTTACTATATGTATTTACATGTATATGTATACTGTTTGTTTTGTTTTTAAACATATTCACATTTTCTTTATAAATAGGTATTATCCTATTATAAGGCAAATTATTTTAAGCTATTTTATGATGCAAAAAATTTTTTTTATTACATTATTTCATATATTCTATTGAATAGAATAAATTGTACATAAAGAAAAATGATCCACATTAAAGCAGGCAAGTAAGTAAAGGCCAAAGCCATATCTTATAGAAAACTAGATAGATTCTTATTTAAATAATGGTTTATTTGTTCCAAATGTATAAATCCCATAAAAGGTAAATAATGATAAATGAAACCTTGCATTAACAATGGCATGACTCAGGAACAATACAATTTATTTCATGTCAGGATCTGGAGAAAAAGGATTATTTTTAAAGCTTTATGTTTAGTCTTTATTAGAAAAACTGAAAAGACAGAACCAAGAAAATATTTATTATTCAAAATAGAATAACTTTTTGACAAATACATAAAAAAATCTTACAAAAATAAGTTCAAATTCAAATTGTTTATTGCCATAGACATAAAATACATGTATTGGATTTGTCAATAATAGTAAAAGTAATTTAAAAGTAAAAGTAAAAAAAAAACAAGTATACTAACATGAAAAACTGAAACTACATAATATAATACTAATCTTACATAATTATAAAATTCTTAAAAAGTGCAACTAAAAAACTCACCACGAGAATAAAATGAATTCACAGCCAGTACATTCTTTAGGCAAATGGTTAAAAAATTTTAAACATGTTATACCAGGTCCTTCTTGAACTTGAGTTAACCTAGCTGCTGGTATGTAAAGGTTGTCTGATGCTCTTGTTGAGTATTTATCTATATCACCACACTTTTCAAGTTGATCCAAATCTTTAAAAACATAGCAGGCACAGTGTAATATGTAGAGATTTACGATTTACAACTGTTAAAATTCTTTCAGAGCCATAAATATTACGGCAAGATTCTCTAAAAGACAACAAAAACATTGTTCTGAGAATTCTTTTTTGACACACAAAAACTGCACTGATATTACTGAAGTTTCCCCAAGCCAATAATCCGTATGTTAATATTGACTGGATTAAGCAATAATAAAACATTTTTAATGTTTCCTTATCAACATATTACCTAAGTTGTAATATGGCAAAATTTCTACTACTCAGTTTAGAGCATACCCTTTGAATGTGGTTGTTCCAAGATAAGTGCTGATCAATTGTAATTCCCAAGAAGTTGGTGGAATCTTTTTGTATAAGGCTTGTTTGTTTAACCTTAAGTCGTAGGCTAAAATCTTGCACAATTCTAATTGGTGTAAAAACTAGAAAGTTGGTTTTTGTACTATTAAGAGAAAGACCATTTCTATTACACCATTCACCTATATCCCTCACACATTGATTTGCCTGTGAACACAGTTATGCATAATCATGTTCACTTACAATAGTAGAGGTATCATCAGCAAAAAGTGTTATATAGTTTGTTGTTAGTAATCAGTGGTAGATCATTTATAAACACTAAAAAAGAATAGGCCCAAGAACACTACCTTGTGGTACTCCTACCTTTATAGATGTCCAGTCTGAAAAAGTAATACCAGTGCTGCCAGTTATTTTCACTGCCTGGGACCTCCCAGCCAAATAACTCTTTATCCATTCATAGGCCAAACCACGAATTCCATAGTGGGCAAGTTTTTCTAAGAATATGATTTATCCTATCGAAAGCCTATGAAAAGTCAAAAAATATGCCTAGTGGTTTCAATTTTTTGTTTAAGCTTTCAAGAATATGTAGATAAAAAGATATGGCATCTTCAGTTGACCGATTCATTCTAAATCCAAATTGTCTATCAGTTAAAATTTTATTACGTTCCAGAAAACTAATCAGTCTCCTTCGGAATGACCTCTCAAATATCTTTGAAAAAACTGACAATAAGGTAATTGGTCTATATTTTTCAATAAGACTTGAGTTCCCTTTTTTGTGTATTGGAACTACTATGGGTTTTTTTAAGTTCAGCTGGGAAATATCCATGTTCAAATGACAGGTTTATCAAGTGGTAAGTCCACAAGACTTCTTGTTAGTCACTGATTTGAAAACATTATAAACCTCAGGTTCTGACATTGGTTCCAGAAAAATAGAGTTTATATTACCATTATATGGAATATTTATATTAGTGTTTGGTTTAGTTTTTTTAACAAGCTCATCAACAGAATTTACAAAAAAGTTATTAAAAACATTTCCTATTTCAGTCTGAATAGTTATCTCAGTATCCTCAGTGATGGTAAAATGAGTCAAAACCCCTTGGCAGCAAGAGTGTTAATAATCATGATCTATAGACAAGTTATTACGAGAGCAAAAATAAGGTACTACGAAAGCAGAGTGAGGGGATCTGGGGATACAACTAAAATAAAATTTGATAAAGCTATTCTAAACTTTTCCCACTTTTTGTAAATGGATATCCTATGGCATTCGACGAGCGGTGTGTGCGAAGATGTTGATTGACACGGTTCTTAAACAGTTGTAGGTTGTAATTAGGGGGAAACAGATGTTCTGGGAGTGAGTTCCATAGTGATGCTGTGCGCGAGGCAAAGGAGTACTTGTAAAGCGGCATTCTAGGTGTTTCCAGTTGTTGAAGGGATGGTCGATCCTGTCATAATGATATCAGGGCACGCCATAGTGGCTTTCTTGGTAAACGTGGCTGCTTGAGTTTTTGCAGCATTAAATTAGCCCAAATTCCTGTCGCCCCAAGTTCGAACTTTCTCCAGGTCTTGATTTATTGTTGTAATCTGCTCCTGTCTGCAGTGATAAGTTTCAGTCGCTGGTAAGGTTTTTCTGATCTAAATTGGTATTTTTCTGATCTAAAAAGGTACTGTCATCTGCAACACTGTAAACAAGATTATTGGTTTCCGTTAGCAGGTCATTCATTTAGATAAGAAACAGAGTTGGTGAAAGTATTGCGCCCTGAGGCACTCCCGCATTTATGGTGAATGTGTCTGAGATGTGTCCATCAATTGTAATGTATTAATGAAATGAACTCCCGAAGTGTGGGATAGATAGATAGATAGATAGATACTTTATTGGTAATAGCATACAAAGTACTTTTACATGTCACAATATCAATAATAATAACAATAATAATAAAATTACATTACATCTGACAACAAATTCACCTCGAAAATCTCGTTAACACTATATAAACATTATAAAATGACACCACAAGACCACAAATTAAAATTACATATTAAAATCATAGTTAATAACATTAAAGCTTAAAAACTCATTAATACTATAAAAAATATTTTTTTTAGGAAAGTTTTAAATTTTAAAATTTAAATTTTAAATTTCTCATTGCTGAACATTCTCACACCTATAGGCAACTTATTATATAGTTTAATGGCTATAAAACTTGGTCTGCCTTGGCACCTTTTCAGTCTGCAGTAGGCAGTCATCAAGTTATCCCTGGCACAAGTCAAGTGATCATGCACATGCCGGTGTGCCATGAATTGGCCCTAATTTTTCTTCACATAAACAACACTTTCCAACATGTATGCTGCTGGGAAGGTTAGGATGCCAAGATCAAGAAAGGCACACCTACAGTCCTCACGGTAACCAAGGCCACACATGATCCTTACAGCCCTCCTCTGCAGGCTAAACACTCTATCCCCCGACGCAGCCCCGCCCCATGCGATGATTCCATAGGACATCACCGAATGAAACAAGGCGTAGTAAGCAGACAGCAACGTCGCCCCAGAGACACAGCCCACTAGACCTCTCAGCAGGAATACAGAACTACGCGGTCTTCCGCACACATATTCTACATGTACATCCCACCTAAGCCTCGCATCGAAATGGACACCCAAAAATTTTACGAAGTCTGGATTCTGCCATTCCCCGATGTCTCGTAGGATAAATAGCATTTTTTGGGTTTTATCTCCGTTTAGTAGAAGTCCATTCGCTGCAAACCAATTGTCTGCCCGCAAGTGCGCCGCCCCTGCTCCCCCTCTATGACATCCTCCATTTGCTCACCATGCAGACTAAGTGTGGTGTCATCCGCAAAGAGAGTGTAATCCGCGGTTAGCTCCTGCAGAGGCAGATCGTTTATATATCAGGAAGAGAATCGGTCCCAGAACCGAACCCTGCGGAACCCCAATACTGACCACTCTCTCCCCGGAAAGCACCCCACCCACCCTCACAACCTGTCTACGGCCCCCCAAATATGACTCAGGCAACTGTGCACTTCTCTCATTCAGATTCAGATTCAGATTATTTATTCATGCCAATATTGTAATACAATGTACATACGTCAATCGATAAAAAATATATATATATATGTATAGATAATTATTAGAATAAACAAATTAAAATAAACACATTGTTAAAATATTAAAATTGATATACATTAAAATCTAACAATAATAAAATAAGACTGTACTAAAGTAAAATAACACATTAAAATCAACACCTACATAAAAACATAATGACTTTACAGTCAAAACAAATCAAGTCCTTAATTGTCAAATACCAGGTCAGCATTCTCATATTCAGCAAGAGAATAAAAAGCTCTAGAAATTAAAAATGCTTTTATAGTTTTTCTAAACTGTTGTACTGGGAGGTCTCTAACAGCTCTGGGGAGAAGATTGAAGTATTTAACTGCCCAATAGTTTGGCCCATTTTGACATTTTTTAAGTCTAAAAAATAGAACAGTCAGATCATCCTTGTGCCGAGTATCATATTCATGAAAATCGCTATTTATTTTATATTTGTTATTTGTCTTTGCAAATAAAAGATTTTCATAAATAAAAACACATGGATAAGTCAGGATACGCAGGCTGGTAAAGGCATGCAGACAATCATCCCTATATGATAGCTGAGCTACTATTCTCACAGCCCTACGCTGTAGGGAGAAAATTCTATGGGCTGTTGCAGCTCGTCCCCAAACTATTATACCATAGGAAAGCAGAGAGTAGCAAAGAGCAAAGTAGGCCGTTCTGAGCACATTGGATGAGACAACAGTGGACAGACTTCTCAGCACAAAAACTCCCCCACTGATCCTAGCTGCCAGGTTATCTATGTGACATTCCCATTTCAATTTTGGGTCCAAATCCACCCCAAGAAACCTCACCTCATCCTGCGTTTCCAGGTCTATATCACAGTTTCGTAGTGAAAATACCATATGTTTAGTCTTAGTCTCATTCAAGACTAGACTATTGACCCGAAACCAATTCGCAACAGCTGACTGTGCCTCCCGCGTTCTCTCAGCAATCTCGTCACAGTTGTCAAATCGGAGGCTGAGGGTCGTGTCGTCGGCAAAAAGGTTGAAGGCGGCAGTATTGTTACTGTCGGGTAAGTTGTTGATATAGATTAAAAACAAAAGTGGTCCCAGGACCGACCCTTGTGGAACACCGACCTTCAATCCCATGTCCCCCGACACCACGTCCCCCACCCTCACATACACACTCTGTGATCTATTGGTAAGGTATGACTTCAAGATTTGTAAACTATTCTCATCAAAACTGTACGTTTCTAGTTTGTTTAGGAGTAAATCGTGGGAGACACAATCAAAAGCTTTGCTTAGATCGCAGAATACGGTGCTAGTGAACTCAAGATTTTCAAAAGCGTCCAGTATCAATGTAACAAACTCTACTATGCTCGAGATGGTACTATGATGGCGTCTAAAGCCATGTTGGGCATCTGTGAAAAGATTATTACTTTCAAAGTAATGGAGTATCTGAGCAGCAATGCACTTCTCAAACACCTTTGAAATTACCGGCAGCAGAGATATAGGCCTATAGTTTCCTACATCGTTCCTATCTCCCTTACTTTTATAAATTGGAACAACTAAAGCCCGCTTCAAGACATCAGGAAAATTTCCTGTTGAAAATGCTTCATTAATAAGTTTAGTCAACGGATATATTATAATTTCACGTACTAACTTCAGAAGTGGCACATTAAGATGGTATATATCCCTACTTGATTTATTTTTTAAGTTATTCATTATGTCTCTGACCTCAATATAAGTAACCGGTCTAAATGTAAAGCCAGGTCCCCTTTTAGTTGACGTTGAAGTGTTGATATTATTTTCTGCATTAAGACCCCCTAATAGTTTCTGAGCAATATTTACAAAATATTCATTAAAATCACTTGGTTGTACATTGATACTTGGGGATTTCTCCTTCTTACCGTTATTTTCCTTAATAATATTCCACATTACTCTAGATGGATTCTGGGCATTTCTTATACGGATGTCGTTATGTCTTTTTTTTGCATTAGCAATAGCTTTTTTATATTCTCGTCTGTAGAAATTTCGTTGCTGAAGCAAAAACTCAGTAGAGTTAGACCTATAGAGATTGTTAAAAAAGAACACCCATTCTCTGAACTCTCTCAAGTGATTGTCAAACCAAGGACATGGATTCACGTGATTTTTTGCCTTATATGTTTTTTCAGGAAAAGCAATAGTGAATGCCTCAGACAGTTCAGAAATAAATTGTGATAACTTTCCATTCAAGTGTATTGATTTGTTGTCAACAAAATTCCAAGAAATATTGTCAACAAGAGTGAAAAATTGCATTTTACCTGCCTCGGTTATTGGCCTACAGACCTTACTCACAGAAACCGGTTTCTGAACAGCCCAGTCAGGTACATGAAGCTCCAGGATCTGAGCCATATGATCTGATAAATTACAATCAATGCTCCTTGCCACACACTGTTCCAGTTCATCACTGAAATTTAAAAATATATTGTCCAAACAATTATTACCTCTAGTCTCATTAAAAAACATTTGTTTAAAGCCATATGCTAGCATGAAATCTCGGTACTTACAGTCCTCAGAGCTGTCAGAGCCAAAATGAATGTTAAAATCGCCAGCTAAAAGAATTCTATTATTAAAACCTATCAAATTTATAGATTCCTCTAAAATATTTAAAAATAGATTAAAATTACCAGAAGGTGACCTATATACAGATAAAACATTCATTTCATACAATTTCAGATATACACAACACAATTCTATTTCTTTTTCTACTGAAAGTTCCTTTATGCCTGGTTTTTCTTCAGCATGAGCACTGGTCTCAACAAAAATGGCTGTTCCACCCCGCTTGTAACCTTCACGACTGAATTCACTGGCCAATCTGAAGTTCGTGATGTTTGCTAGGTGAATTTCATCTCCCATCATGCTATGTTCACTAAGGCATAGAAAATGTATGTCATTTTCCTTGAGAATCACTTCAAGTTCATTAATTTTATTTCTCAATGAAGCAATGTTGAATTGCATGAAGTTTAAGTTTAATTTTTTGATGTTTAATTTTTTGATGTTTGATGGGTCCCCACCCTTAGTCCCTGCTGTGACCTCCGTGGATGTTTCGGGTGGCTCTGGAGATTCATAAAATGGTTGACGGTAGCTCCCATGGGCCAAAATGATCCGTCGCCAACATCACCAGCTGGAATGGAATTTGGAACACCGAGTTTAAATGAGCTTCTTTGGTTAGATTTCTTAGTCTTCATTTTTTCGCAGATGCATCTTTGTTTATATCCATTATCCCCAATATATTGAAGAATTTCATCGGAAGTAGTTTGCCGGATCAAAGCCAGACACAAATAACCAGGTATATTTTTCAGCAATTCGCAGGGTTTGAATATTTTCTCTAGTGCCTTTACTTGGAGCCGGCCGATTGGAAAGTTGCTCCATTTGACGTTCTTTTCTCTTACGCCCATATTCCACCGTTTTAAATCCATCATTTTCATCATCATTTTCCGTGATGTTATTGTTTTTTTCCCAAAAATCTCATTTGGCTTTTTTGAGGTTAATGCGAGGTTTTCGGTATTTATGTTTTCTACTTCATCGACCGTCAGTTTTGACGCTTCTTTTTTTGAATCTGTTAATGTTATGTTTTCAGTATTTATGGTTTCTACATTATCAACCGCGCTAGGTTTTCTTGCATTTGAACTATTCCTAACTTCACTGGTTGCGTGTCCACTGTTGCCAAGCTTATCATTAGGCATTCCCGCGTTTTTCTGTTTACTTTTTGTGTTTTCAGCAATTTTCAGTTGTTTTTCCAGGCAATCAACCCTCTCTTTAAGAGTTTCCTCATTTTCTTCTAGAATCCTGACCTTATTTATGAGCTTTTCAATTGATTCTCTCAGATTAGATATTAAGGTTACCTCATCGCCAGAATCTTCTACATGAGCACAAACGGCCTTTTTTAGCTCAGCCGACTGTTTTAAACACGACGGATGAAACACACAATTGCACTTTTTACATTTAACCACTGTGGAAACGTCTTTCTTACAATGAAAACAAGAATATTTCACTTTTTTCGGTCCCAAACTTTCATCAGACCTTTCACTGCCCACCATCTTAATTCTTTTCATTCATTTCATTCAATCTGTAATGACCCAGTTTACGTAATACGCAATCGAATGCTTTACTTAGGGCGTAGAATTGGGAGAGATGATAGTGTAGATTCTCAAAAGAATCCATAATTCCAGTAAGTAAGTCCAGTATACCCCAACTGTACTTCTTCCCTCTCTAAAACCAAATTGGTTGCGACAAAACAGATCATTACTTTGAAAATAGCTGGCGAGTTTTTTTGCCATTATTTTTTCAATTATTTTTGAGATTATTGGTAACAGGGATATTGGACGATAATTTGAAACATCTGTTTTTCACCCTTCTTAAAAACAGGAACGACAATGCCAATCTTCAGAACGTCAGGGAAAATGCCCTCGCGAAAACATTGATTTATTAACCGAGTTATATCTGCAGTATTCTTGTTTTTTTAGTGCTTTAATTGTATCTCTCACCTCATTATAAGTGACCTCCCCAAAAGAAAATTCAGTATCAGGAACACTTAAGCCTTCCAGATATACAAGAGGATTGACATTGGATTTCACTATATTTTCTTTTAAGTTACGAGCCACATTTACAAAAAAATCATTAAAATGATATGGATCAATTATTGGCATTGAATTTTCTCTATATTTTCCCCTGCTACTGTTTATCACATCCCACATACATTTAATAGGGTTTTTGCAGTGCTGATCATATTGTTACGTTTTTCCCGTGGGTTCTTAACAGAATTACAACTTTGCTATTTTCAACTAATACTCTCTTTATTCACTACCACTGTATACAATTTAACTCACTAAACTAGTCTTATAACTTTACCACTAATATCTATTCAACACTCAATGATTAACTGAACTAACTCTAACATTCGCCTTAGGTCTGCTTATACATAATCTCCAATCTATCACGAATATTCGGGAAGTATTCCGAGGCCACTCTATATGATCTCGACGAGGCCATCGAGATAGTTCCAGCGATCCCGAAACTTCGCGGCCGGCCGGGCGGCTAGTTCTATAGGGTAGCACAAAAACGTTCGGATGGTTGTTAGTCGTGACATTACCTCCCTCTTAAACTTGATCGTCCCGATCAGATACTGCATGTCCGTGGTATGCTTTCAGCCTGTCAAGGTGAACAGCTTTCAGTTTGCTTCTGGGACTACGCTGAATTCTATACACAACGTCATTAATTCTTTTGATGACTGTATAGGGTCCTTCCCATACTGGCGTTAGCTTGGGAGATCTTCCTTTCTTCCTTTGTGGATTATATAACCAGACTTTATCGTTTATTTGAAATCCCATAGAATTAGCTTTGAGATCATATCGTGTCTTCATTCGGTCACTGGCTTTCTCCGTGTTCTCTCTGACTAATTCATGGATGTATAGTAACTTTTCCTTAAGAGAGTCCGCGTAGTCTTGAATTTCCATATCCTGGTGGTCTGGCGTTCCGAATAATAGGTCACATGGTAAACGGAGTTCTCTTCCAAATAAAACCATGGCTGTCGTGTCATGGACTGCTGATCTATATGCCAGCAAAAATAGTGGTATATGTTGGTCCCAATCTTTCTGATGTTTATCTACGACCTTTGACAAATGTTCTTCAATGGTCTTGTTAAACCGCTCAACCATGCCGTCTGATTGTGGATGTAAGGCTGTAGTCCGTGTTTTATGGATGTTGAGTAAATCACAGACTTTCTGGAAAACCTTGGATTCGAAGTTGCGTCCTTGATCTGAGTGCAGCTCTAATGGAACACCGAATCTGCAGAATAAGTTATTCACAAGGACCTCTGCTATGGTAACAGCTTCTTGATTGGGGATCACAAAGACTTCAGGTCATTTACTGAAGTAGTCAATTCCCACTAAAATGTACTTGCTACCATTATTTGTTTCTGGGAAAGGGCCAGCTACGTCAATGGCGATGCGTTCAAACGGTAGGCCCACATTATACAGTTTCATTTTACCCCTAGATCTTGTTTTGGGTCCTTGGCTTGCGGCACTGGCAGTAGTTGAACCAGTAAAATCTGTGGCGAATCTTGTCAATCGTTTTGTTCACTCCGAGATGAGCACCAGACTTTCCATTATGAACTTCTTCCAGAACTTCCGATATCTTCCTCCTTGGTACCACTAACTGTGTCTTCACTACTTTGCCATCGGCGCTTTCCCAGGCTCGTTTAAGAAGTCCATTTTCCACCACCAGGGAGTCCCACTGAGCCCACAGAGTTTTAAAAGCAAGTCCTTTATTTGATATCTCGCTCCAGCTTGGTCTTGGTTGCTGTTCTTCTTTGGCTCTTAGCAATAGTGCTATTTCACTATCTTCAAGCTGATCCTTTTTAAGTTGCTCGGTGGTCCACTGCTGATCAACCTCAAATTTCGTTAGCCTAATCGGAGTAATTCCTTCTCGTTGATCTACTCTTTGGCAATGCTTACAATTATCCGCGCATGGTCTTCTGGATAAAGCATCTGCATTATTATGCAATCTCCCTGCTCTGTGCTTAACCTTAAAGTTATATTGTAACTTTTCAAGCCACCTGGCTACCTGTCCTTCAGGTTGTTTCATATCCAAAAGCCATTTAAGTGCTGCATGATCAGTCCTTATCAGAAATTCTTGCCCATATAGATATTGATGGAAATGCTCAACAGACCGTACTATTGCCCAAAGCTCTTTTCGGGTTACACAGTAGTTACGTTCAGGTTTCGAAAGTGTTCGACTGTAGTATTCGATAACCCGTTCTTCTCCTGCTTGTACTTGAGATAAAACTGCTCCGATGCCGGTGTTGCTGGCGTCTGTGTCCAATACAAATTTACCCTTTTGTTCCGGATATCCCAATATTGGACTAGAACATAGAGCCGCTTTTAATTTCCTGAACGCAGAATCACAGTTATGATCCCAGTTATAATTTGCTCGTTCTTCAGTGAGCTTATGTAAAGGTGCAGCTATATTTGCAAATCCTTCGACAAATCTTCTATAATAAGTACATAAACCAAGGAAGCTCCGCAGTTCGTGTTTGTCGCGAGGACGAGGCCAGTCTTTGATTGCTGTTATCTTTCGTTGATCAGTTTGGATTCCCACTGATGACACGACGTGTCCGAGAAATTCAACTTTTTGTTGGAAGAGAAAACATTTCTTTGGATTCAGTAAGAGCTGCGCATTTTTGATCCTAGTAAAAACTTCATGCAGGTTTTGTAGGTGCTCTTCGAAAGTTTTTCCCATTAGCATTATGTCATCAAGATAGACCAGGCATGTCTTCCAAGTGAGGCCTCGTAGAACAACTTCCATAAGACGCTCAAAAGTAGCGGGGGCATTGCATAGTCCAAAGGGCATAACTTTAAACTGATATAAACCACTTCCGGTAGAGAAGGCAGTCTTTTCCTTATCCTGTTCGTCAATGCCTACTTGCCAGTATCCGCTCTTTAGATCGAGTGTTGAGAACCAATGAGAACCTGCTAGTGTCGTCAACGTGTCGTCAATTCTGGGAAGTGGATAGCTGTCCTTCTTGGTGACGTCATTGAGCCTTCTATAGTCCACGCAGAATCTGGTAGTCCCATCCTTCTTGGTGACTAAGACAACAGGAGATGACCATGGACTTGATGACTCTTCAATAATTCCATCTTCAAGCATTTTATCCACTAATGTGGTAACCTCTTGCTGCTTCGTCACTGGTAACCTCCGAGGATGCTGCCGTATGGGGTGAGCACTCCCAATGTCGATTTTATGTTTTATGATGTTCGTTCTTCCAGTATTGCCATTTTTCTTTTCAAAGGCTGTACTCTGCTCTTTGATAAATTGTGTAGCTCTCTTCAGTTCTTCGGAAGACAGATGTTGCCACGACTTCTGTAAATGTTCTAGGACTTCCTTAGGTGATGTTGAGGGTGTTACTTCTGACTGCGTTTCGCAACTGGTTACCCACTGCACCGGCTCGCAAGTGGCTATTACATCTCCTTTATTGATTTTGATGGAATTGGATGAAATATTTGCTATCCTTATCGGTATTTCGCCGTCGGTTTTGACTAGTGCTTTGGCTACGAGGTGTTTGCAAGGCAAATCGTGGTGTTGGATAAGTCCGATGCAGCCTCCAAAATCCTTCTCCAATTTCCCAAAAATTATCTGCTCGGTATTTCCGCTTATTCTGACAGTACATGCCGCCACTACTTTAGTCGGTGTGCCATCGTCTGTTTTGTTCAGGACGAACTCTTCGGCGCCAAACTTCAGAAGATTAAGCTTGTTGTCAAAAGAGAATCCATGTTGACCGATGAGATCCATCCCCAAAATAAATTCGTCCTCGATGTCGGCGACTAACACTGTGTGGTGTAGTTTAATTCGTCCCAGTTGAAGTTCGATATCCATTTTCCCAAGTACTTCAGCTGTCTCACCGGTAACTGTACGTAAAACTACATTCTTTGATATGTAGAACTTCTACTCTATTCACTCTGTTGGATCTTATCAAAGATACCGCCGCACCAGTGTCAACAGTAATTGTTATGGCTCTTCCGTTGATCTTTCCTGTAATTGTTAGACCGTCGGCGGCTTTTCCTAGGCTTTTTATGGAGACGATCCTGGGGGCTTTATCTTCTTTAGCCAACACCCGCCCCGCAATGTTGACTAATTGAAGTTTTCCTGATTTAACTTGGGGGCCCTAGCGTCTCTGGATGGAGATCTAGACCGTAGTTGTACTCGGCAGTCTCTTTTGAAATGCCCAGTCCTGCCACATCTATAGCACTGATTTGATGTATTTCGGTTACGTGGCCTATCTTCCATTGGCTCCCGGAATCTCGCCGTGGCCTGAAGAACTTCCGTTAATTTCTTCAAAATTTCACCCATCTCATTTAATTCACAGCTGTTTGTCGGCTTTTCTTCCTGGATGGATACGGCCCTGATTTTTGGCTTGGAGATGTTACAGGCTGCCTCGATTTCTAGGACTCGACCCAAAGCTTCGCTGCTGTTATCAAATTTGGCTAGGCGTAGCATTTTCTGAGTTTCTGGATCTCTAATACCATCCACGAAATATTGGGCAGCAAGTTCCTCTTGAAATTCCTCTGTCGCTCCCGGGTAGGCCAATTGAATGAGACGTCTAATGTCGGCCTCAAATTCTTGCAGGTTTTCACCAGGCTTCTGATGCCGAGACTTTACTTGTGCCTGATACAGTTGTCTTCGGTGTTGGTCTCCAAATCGTCTCTCCAAGACAGCTACAAGTATGTCATATTTCCCTTGTTGGCTGATGGGAATGGTCTGCAGTAGTTCCAGGGCAGATCCACGAAGCGCTACCACTAGTGATGTAGCCATTTCTTCATTATTCCAACCGTTGGCAACAGCAGCGGCTTCAAATTGTCTTTTGTACATTGTCCAGGATGTTTGACCGTGGTACGTTGGAGGTTTGATGTTTTGTCCTGAGGCGAATGCCCTTTCGATGGGTGCTTGATGTTTTAGTCTGGTAAATTCTGCTTGTAGATTCTTCACTTCTTTCTGTACGTCTCCTACTTCTTTTTGTACATTTCCAACTTCTTTTTGAATATTGTTTACTTCTTTTTCAAATTTCTCATTTTGTCCGTCTAATATTTTCTGTAATTTTCCTTGCTCGCCTACAATTACATCCAGCATCCATTTCTGAAGCTGGTCCTGCTCTGCTTGCCTTTTCTCTTCCTGGTCTTGTAAAATTTTCTGGAGCCGGTCCTGCTCTGCTTGCCTTCTACGTTCATCCTGTTCCCGTTCCGCTTGTCTTTTATCTTCTTGGTCTTGCAAAATTTTCTGAAGCCGGTCGTCCTGTTCTTTTTGCCTTTTGTCATCCTGGTCTTTTAAAATTTTCTGAAGACGATCCTGTTCTGCTTGCCTTTTATCTTCCTGGTCTTGTAAAATTTTCTGAAGCCGGTCCTGTTCTGCTTGCCTTTTGTCTTCTTGATCTTGAAAAATTTTCTGAAGCCGGTCCTGTTCTATCTGCTTTTTACGTTCTTCCTCTTCCCGATCCGCTCGCCTCTCAGCATTTAAATTTTCCATAAAATCGGCCAACATTTTATTTATTTGCTCCATTTCCGCCGTTTGTTGCCTTGTATTGACCATAGAATGTTATAAAATTTTACCAGAATCCACCAATCAAACGGTCTCGTTGACGTACTTGTACTTCTTTCCTCGAAAAATACTTCGCCAGTCCGGTCCCTTCACAATCCAAGTTCTGACACCAAATGTTACGTTTTTCCCGTGGGTTCTTAACAGAATTACAACTTTGCTATTTTCAACTAATACTCTCTTTATTCACTACCACTGTATACAATTTAACTCACTAAACCAGTCTTATAACTTTACCACTAATATCTATTCAACACTCAATGATTAACTGAACTAACTCTAACATTCGCCTTAGGTCTGCTTATATATAATCTCAAATCTATCACGAATATTCGGGAAGTATTCCGAGGCCACTCTATATGATCTCGACGAGGCAATCGAGATAGTTCCAGCGATCCCGAAACTTCGCGGCCGGCCGGGCGATGATTCATACAGTACTGAGTACAGACAGAGAAGCGAGCGGCACGGCGGGCGGCTAGTTCTATAGGGTAGCACAAAAACGTTCGGATGGTTGTTAGTCGTGACAATATTATCATTAGCTAATCGCTTATGATCTTTAATTGCCTGTTGATAAATATTTTTGAGATAGAATTCAAGATGGCGGAAAGTAAAGATGTGCTGAAAGATCCTGACGAAAAAAAGTGCAAATATTGCAAAAAAAAAACGTTGAGAAAAGTTACGTACAGTGTGTATCGTGTAGTGCGTTTTATCATAGCTCATGTGCACTAAGAATATCTGGCCTTAGTGGCAGCAAAAATCTAGTATCATGTGTCATATGTTCAAATGTGGTTATGGAACGTGATTTAGCAGCATCAAACAGGGTCATTCTGGAGAAAGACTCTGAAATCCACAAATTAAAGTCTGCTGTAAGTATTTTACAAGAAAACGCAGAATGCATGCTAGTAAAAATATCAGCAATAGAAACCATATTATTAAAAATTGAAATTTCCAATCAACAAAAAATAGACACTATTCCAGCACAAAAAAAAGACGTTGGACTTCAAACTATTCCAGTAAGCGTGACCACAGAGAAAAAAAGGAAGAAGATCACATCGTCATCGTCGACAACAATGTTGCCGGAGCTAAATCAAATTGTCACCGCCAGAGTAGAAGGATTGGGTCAACCTACTCCCAACACCCAAACGACAGACAGACTTTACTGCCGTTTGGGAATGTGTCAGGATGGTTCGGGATTTTGGGGCATTAAATTTTTTAATGTTCTTCCTGATGAAGTAAGGGGCCTGCCTTTAAATAATTTTAAAATATGTGTTAAAAATTTTTTATTAGGTAACAGCTTTTATTCTCATGAGGAGTTTTTAAACCATCGATTTTGATGATCTTTAAATGTGTATTGTACTGTTTGTCATTTTATTTATTTGACTGTTTCAATATTTTAAATTAGTATATGTTCCTTTTATTGACAAACGTATCAGCTGTGTGTTTTTATGTATTTTAATGAGTCAGTGTAAAGCAACATTGTTTTCATTTTATATTCTAAATTTTATATTAGTAGGTATTTCTCTTTTTGTTTATAAGACATATGTTTCAGAATTTAGCATTAAGTAGAGTAACTTGTGAACTCTTGACTTTCTACTTTGACGTGTGTAAAACCTTTTTTACTGGCATGAATAAATATTATGATTATGATATACCAGTTTCTATTTTATTAATTATGTGGTATTAATGCAGGAGCATTTTTTAAATCTATAGATTTTTTAAATGTATAGACATGTTTTTCGACTATCAAAAAATATTCGAAAACATTTATAAATTTTATACACTCAGAGAAATTTTAAATAAACAGCTATTGATCACAGTTTATAAAGCTATGGTGGAGTCATTATTAAGATATGGTGTGATCGTTTGGGGTGGGCTGTATCAGAACACAATATCTTCTCTGAAAATTGCACAAAATTATATATTGAAGGTTATTTTCAAGAAAAATAAAAGATTTTCCACATCTTTACTTTACTCTAGGGAAATATTTGATGTACGTTCAATATACTGTTTATCCGCCTGTGTTTACACACCTAAATAAATTTAAAAAGTATGTTGGGCTAGTCAGTATCAAACTAGAGTAAATGTGAATAGACATTTAGAAATACCAATGGTGTCCACAACTTTTAAACTAAGAACCATTTTTTATCTTATACCAAAGCTGTATAATTTATTGCCATCTCATATTAGAAAAATAAGGGTTATCAAGGAATTTTGTAAAGCATGCAGGGAATATATTTTTGATAATTTACTTCTTTTTAAGAATGTTTGTAATTAGTATAGCACATTGATGATATTTTATATATTTTATCTTATTCTATATATTTACTTTTATTTTTTTTTATTTTACAAATTACTTATTTTGTTATTTTCTTTTGTTAACTTTTGATTAGGAACAAGCAGATGCAGCTGAAGTTTATTAATACTTTATTAGGATTGAATTTTTATTTTTTGTAGGATTTAATATAATATTGCTTATGTGCACATACAGGTATTTGCTTACCTAGGTGCACTTTCTATCTCTTTTTGGCACTATACTTAATTCCTAGACACTTAAGATTACATACTTAAAATTGTAAAACTTTTGGTTAATATATTTGAATTTGAATTTTGTTTATTTTCCTCAGTGGGATAATTCCTTTTAGCATAATGATAAAACATAACTCTATTTTTGACAACCAGAACCTCACCGTTACGCCCAGAACCAACGCCTTACTCACAACTAAAACTTGGAACCGAAGGTAATGGTGGTAAAAAAAATCTCTGTAAAATTATATAGCCTTCTTGATGGCCAAAATAGCATTATACTCCTTTTTTCAATTTTCGTGGGTATGATAAAAAGACCATGTATCACAATTTTTATTGCTATGCACCTTACGTATACTACCACTTCTATGAATTTTTTATATACATTTCTAACACTATAGCATCCTGGTCTGAAATACCTAACCAGATTACCAATGCTGAAAAGCAGTTTTTACATATGTGAGTAGACTTATTAAAGTCACTTGCCATCATTTTAGCCATGCAATTATCTATGTTGTTCAATTCTGTTGATCTATAATTACTAATTAAAGCTAGATTCCTTTAAATCGTAGCAAGCTGATTCTATTTCAGAGAGTTTTACTAAATCTCCCAAATTTATTACATTAGCAGGTTTTGGACCACTTTGATGCAGATAAACATTCTACATCAAATAAAGCATACATCATAATATTCCCTTCTGTTCCTAAGAGCATGGAAATCTGAATTTATAGTGTTTGTTTCAATGACATATTAATGTTATTTGTACTGAGTTTGAAGGGTAAATATTATAAATTTGAGTTTGACCCTCTCCAGACTTTCTATATGATCAATAAAGGAGGGTGACCAAACTACATTAGAACATTTCATACGGTGTTATTTACTTTGTTGGCACATTGTATACGTTTAGCCTATATAATTGTTATTTGTATTTCTTTTGTTTCAGCAAAATGGAGAACCACCTCAACAAAGACAACCCACAAAGATGGAATCTTTTCTTTCAATTTCCAAGTCGTTAATTGTACGAGCTCTAATTATATATTTCATATCGTCTTTCTTTAGAGGGTCGAAAACTCCTACCCCTGCAAATACGAATAGTCCGGCAGGACCTGTTCATCAAGCTAGAAATATATTTACGGATGGTACGCCATTAACATTGTATGTGTATCTTTCTGAATCGGACATTTTGAAAGACTACCAGAA